>KI423237.1:3606-31699 GCA_000473375.1 Anopheles culicifacies | reverse complement strand
ACACACACACACACACAAGTGCACGGTTTGCATTGGCCGTATTGGCAGGTAGAAAAGGTGAGCAGCAACAGCCGGAACAAGGTGAAACCTCCGGTAAACCCGTTTCGTTCTGGTACGCGAAGGGCGAGCGAGCGACGACGACGACGGTGGAGATAAGACGTTCGATTTGTTCAAACTATACTAAGGGGGGGGTGGTTGTTTAGGAGCCGACAGGTTTTACTCAATTTGATTCGGCTGTTATCTAAACCAAAACAAATGCCAGAACCTTGGTAAAAAGGTGATTGCGGAAGGTTAAATGAATGAAACTGAATTTTTATTCGAAATAGTGAGTGTTGTTGGTTTCATATCCAATGCGGTGGAGAAAAAATGTTTCCTTTTAATTTGCTGAGTGCCGTGTTTGATTGAGTATTATTGTTAAACGCGATCATTAACAAGATCACGACATCGACGTCTTGTCTGTCTTTGATGAAAACACGTAAAGTGAGCACCTACTCAACGTCACCGACGCAGTCAATTACGATTGAGCTCATCACGATCGACGCCCTTTGCCGCGCAATTAGTCACGAGGGTTGTTTTTTTTCGTTTTATTCGCCAGCAAAACAATAATACAAAGATCATCATCTCAAGACGCGCGCGATGAGCCCGGAACGCGCAGATGACATCATGTTTTGAATACAAAGCGCGCGTATTGTTTCTGTGTTTGTGTGCACCCTGCGAGTGTGTGTGAGTGTGGGAGGGAGGGGTGTAGCTTTGCCGTGCCACAACAGTGTGCTGTGTATACGATTACCACGGATGACCTCCAGCCGGGCAGTCATTTCTGGTGCAGGAATGGCGCCTCAGGTGGTGACGAATAACTGCAGCGATCGTGTCATCGTACGCGGTCGTGTCTGGCGTTGGCCGGTGGTTGTGCTATTACGCTCCAAAGTGGAATGCACACAAGAATGGTGAATGTAAACAAAACCATACCACACCGAACAACGGTCCAGAACAAGCGGCACACGGACTGTGGTGCTAGTTTCCCATCGGAGCGCGAAAACTATCCCGATGTGGATCGTCGTGTCATGTGACCCGATCACGTAATCACGTTTCACGCCTCGACGATCGGCCTAATGGTCGGGATGGAGTTGGTGTAACCATTTTGGAACATCATTGGACTGGAATTTTGGCACCAAATAGCAAAACAAAACAGAACTCCAAAGCAAACGTCCATGGAACCTGTTGAACTAGGGTCAGCCGGTAGCTCAATTTGATAGTCTGCGTTCTCATGATGTAGAAGCAATGCAGTAGATGATAAAATGAAATTTTACAAGGTTGAAAAGCTGTCATCTAGCACTATGATTGGATGTTTCCTCTTCTTCTCAATTCTCCCTCTCATTTGCGGTACGATATCACAACCGATTGTTGTCGGTTGAACAGCGTGTAAAGTTTAACCGCCCGCGTGCGCTCACAGCTCAGCCGGCAATGTTACGTACGTGACATGAATGAAGCCAGAGAAAATACGTGTCCGCCCATTATAGCCGTTTATAGTCATTTATCAGCGACAGTGGATGAGGTGCACTTGTGATCTACCTTGGACAATTTCCTCGTTACATCACAATACGGCAGACGCAGCTCTTTCCGACCCAAGATGAGCTCCAAACGGAGCAGAAGAGCTATCGCTTTATTGTGTCATTTCAATTCGGTTCTGCATACTTAGCAAAGAACCTTTCATAATGTCTGTCAATATTGGGTCTACGATCTACGTAGCCCCGATAAGAGAGCCCTATCTGCTGTTTGAATATCGCAAAAACATCCATAACGTACGTTAGGAATGTTTACCCCAAAATAAAACTTCCCAACCCGGTGCGTATATCCATTCAATTATCGGTAATGTGCAAATTTGGCCTCATAATTGATCGCAGATAGTATTTGGCATTGCATTGCACTGCGAACCGTTTGGCATCGATCAAATCGAGTGTGGAGTGGAATGGTCACTACGGAACCGTATGAACCGTCCATGATCGGTCACATTTTCTGATGTGGGGGCTAATTGGTTCGAGGCAGTCGGTCGTTGCTGCCCTTTTCCGTGGCAGACGGGCAGACAATTAGCACAGTTTTCGAACGCTTTTGCATCCAAGCGATGTGAAGGCGCAAATGGAAGACGTAAACAGACCGTATTGGTGATGACCGATGTCACTAAACGTTCATCATCAACAACGTTCAATACACGCAGAAGAGTTTAAGTTATCACTGGGAAAAAAAGCATCATTGAAATGTGATAAGCTGGAGCAAGTAAACTGTTCTACTGGGGTGTTATACAAAACAAACAAAAAATTTTAAATTGAATGAGATCATCAAAGGTGCTTTGTATGAATATGCGCGATCACTACTGTTTTCGAATGTTAATACATGAACAACACTTCTCGTGCGATGGCAACCATTTTCGGTTCCAATTTCTAACCGGCAAATAACATGTTGAATAGATGGCTGTACTCTTATTTAGAAACTCTGGTTGTGTCTCCTTACGTTTTGTTGCTTGTCATCAAACACGGGTACCATTATTCGACTGTGACTAATAACAAGTTTCCGTACATGGTCAGTTCGCTGGCGGAGTACACGATCACACACCAACGTGAATCTCTTCACAGTCCCGCTGCCATATTGCTTGATTAAACTTGAACTTCTGACTGTTGTGAATAAAACTACCTCCACATTCGTTATGAGGTCGTCATATTGGAGTGTCGTTAGGTCAATTTCATCGTTTCGTATCGTGTCGATCATTGAAGTAATTGTGATTGCAGCTAAACTTACACACTCTTCTACTCTTCTTATACTCCTCCAGATGGGTAATACGCTCTGCAAAGAGCCTCGGACAGGCTCGTCACCTAGCACCGGGAACGCATTCAGTAATTTTAGTAGCGTGATCTGCCCGAATGGACTTGGCAAAGGGAAAACACAGCCGATGCGTAAGACATACTTTTCACGCAGCGCGTAAGTAAAACTGCACACAAACTGTTTGCGATTCCTTCGTTTTCTCATACCTTCATCACTCTTCCATTTGCAGTGTGGATGCCTCCAAGAAAACCACCTCGGCCACAGGATGGCAGAGTGTGGGATTGCACGTACCGGATGGTAGTGGCCGGCAGCAAAAAGTTATCGACACACCACCAGTTGCTCCACCTCGTAAGAAGCGTGGCGCCACCCTCGACGGACGCTATCGGTCCGATGAAGCGCTGAAGGTGAAGAATGGATTTCAGGATGTTTTTGGAAGAGAAAGTCGCCGTCACTCGTGTGACGTTCCGTCCGTTACACGCCCAGCTAGTATGCCACCTCCACGGCCTGATGTAGCAGCACTTCCGGCACGGCAAACGTCCTGCTTCGAGATCGATGCCAGCAATGATGCTTTCAGCGATTTCTCTAAAGTGCCCACTACAGCCGAGCTGGAAAAAACGCCATCCACCTCACAGATACCGCGCGTTGGAAATCGAAAGTCGGACAAATTCTTTGGCGAACGGTTGGCCGATTCCCTTTCTCCAGATCAACAGACACCGTCGGATGAGCAGAAGAAACCGAAAAAGGATAAATCAAATCCGAGCCTTGTGCGGGAAGATGTGGATAAGATCGAAAAGTTCGTCGAGAGTAAGGACACATTGTCGGAGGTACGTCCTAAGCAGGAGACACAATTGGAGACACGCGAGTCCAACGTTTCGCCAGATCCGAACACGAAGGAAGGTGAAGATTTGATGAAATACATCGATCGCACGGTTGCGCGAGACAACCAGATCGGTAGGCGGGCCGAATTTCTAATGGCCATGCTGGAAGACTACAACGACAGCGTACGATACGAAGGCATGCAACCGGTCGAGGAGCCACTTATCGTACCGAAGCGCCGTAAAAGCAAACACATCTGTGACGATCACGATCACATGCACAACAAGCTTCAGGCCCACGAACGGGACGCTTCGGTGGCAAATGTAATACGCACGGAAGTCTCCATAGAGCATGCGCCACGGAAACCTAGCCGTGATTTCTCCCGCTACAAACCGATCGATGTGGACCCATCGTCGGGAGGATCGGATGGTGAGCAGAGCAGTGCCGTGCGACCGGTTCGTACCAAACAAAAAACGAAGCAGCGCGATACGGCATCTCCTCTGCCACCACCACCACCATCAGAACCGCCCCGGTTCCAGAAGAGTCTATCAGAGGTACAGTTAATAGGTACAGCAACTTCGACACCCCTTGAACCACCAAAAGATCACGAAGAGCCCAAGGCACATACGCCCCGCATGCTGAAGCGAATTATATCTATGCCGACTACCGAAAATCTTGTTAAGGAACCATCGTCCCGTACAGACACTCCGCAGCGTCCGGTTCTGACGAAAAGTTCCAGCTCCGGATCATTCTCATCCGTTGACTTGCAGCGCACCCGTATCTGTGTCGAACGATTCACGCCGGAGGATTACGCACATCGTACCTCAGGTGCGGATGAACTGGTCAAACCAAAGTCCAAGCTAACGACGCGCAAGATTTCGTGGAAATCGAACGAAGCTCCTGTTTGCCAGTCGGCGACGCCTACCGCAGATCGTCCAACCGGTCCCAGCTTTACGATCGGTGATTCGACCGTTGTAACATCGGATTCTGCGTCACAGCTCGCCCTTCCGGATGTACCAACACGCAAGCACTCGGCCGCCTCAACAGAGCCAGAATCAGCTGAACCAGAAAAGGAAGTGCTCAGTAAATCTTTGCCACCCTCCTCGGCCGCCACATTGTTGGCAGACGATGCAGAAGATAGCAGTTTACGAAAGTTTTGCTTAGGATCGTTCATCGAATCAAGCCGACTACTTCCGCATCACGATGTAGTTAACGTGCTGGACTGTGTGTATACCGCTTCCGATAACAAGGAAAACATCGTCGAACAATTCCAAACGTTCCTGGAGGAGGCACTCAGTGCAGAGTTGAACGAACCTAACACTACCAACCCGAATGTGTCCAAGCTGTTGGAGAAGTTATCCCAGACGAGCTCCGATGGTGATAAGCAATTGGAAAACGTTACAATCAAACTAGTCGGTTCTAGCCGCTCCTCATCCGACATGGACGACTGTTTCGATCCGGAGTTTGAAAAGATAGAAAAATCGGAAGTCGTTGGTGAACTGCCAAAGATTGAGCATGGCCTCAAGCACGCTGGTGGACGGCGTCGTGATAGTATTGAATATATGAGCGATTGGTTTGGTACAGAATCGGACGGTTCTACCACAATGCTTTCCACTGTCGGTACCGATGAGGTGAAGGCTAATGATCGAACGGCTGTAAAGCCACCGATGCACAGTGCGTCATATGGAAAGCGAAAGGAAAGCATTGAGGACGTTGGCAGTTGGTTCTCCAAACATAACGTACTGCGACCATCGTTTGGGGAAGAATTTGAGGAACCAAGTCGTCGATTACGTCGCGGTTCCGATGGATTTCTTGGATACGATCTTCAGCGTCAGTATCCGTTCGGCCGCGAGCGATCCGACTCACTGTCGGCGGAAATGTTTGAAGGCATCACGAAACTACAAGAACATCGAATCGACCAGCAGGGGGAACGTCCCATTCCGGAACATCCACAGCGTAAGAAGGTGCTGGAGCACCGTAACAGTTCTGATGCACTGCTGATGAAAGTACTAACACGTACAAACCGCGCAACCCAACACCACAACACTGAGGAACACAAGCATCAACAAACGGCACAACCGACTCCGCAGGAAGGATCTGATTCCACAGGCACAGAAAGCGTAGAAGAAAGTAAACCATTGTTGAACGCAGATGCGCCGCAAAACAGTTCCGAACCCGATCCTGCTACAGATGCTTCCAAAGCAGCGAAGAAAGATGCAATAGCTACACACACTTCACGACCGGAAAAAAATGAGCACGAGCATAGTGAACATTCCACCTTGCTAAAGTTCCTTTCTCAGGAGAAACTCATCGAGTAAGCGAATCGAATGAAGGACAGTTCTTCTGGAAAGAATGCATTCTACATTAGTCAGTATTACAATTGTTACCACACCGAAAACAGTCGCTTTAGTATGCGTTCCAGTACGTTCGTGTTCGCTTTACGCACATGCAGTCGCATTTGTTAACATCTTCTTGCCTTGTTTTAGTGATAGAATAAAAACAAAATGTTGAAACATATCAAGAAAACGTGTAACGTGTGTGTGTTTTTCTTTTACAATTAATTTTAAATCTGTGTTTTTCTTACCTTCCTTGTTTTCTTGCTTCCCCAATCGGTTGTGTTCTTTCCAACTGTGTTTCAGAATTCGCCCAGCGTTGTCATTTCAAAGATGTTGTATTAACTGCAAGCTTTATTTACCTTTTAATACACAGTGCTACAGAAAACTCGAAGTTCACAATCAGTTCCATTCCGCTAATGCATAACCGGCATGTATTCGTTGAGCCATTGAATAGATAATATGGAGGATAATTGTGTACTGTTCACCTTATACGATTCCAAAGTTACTGTACCAACATAGCGAACCAGTTTGTAAGTTTTACCGTGTGCTTAGTGTGTTTCCTTACCATTAAAATGTGTGTTTCTTTTTCCACAAACAGAAAGCGTAATCTTACCTCGAATATGCGATAGCATGGCGCAGTAGTATGATTTCAATTTAAAAAAAAGCGCTTTCTTTAAGACCATGTGTGTCGTACGTAGAAAAGATGCATATTAGGTTCTTGCATTAATTTTGGCCCAGTGAATTTATTGACCTACGATTAAGTTGATGATGTGCATTTCAAAAAAATAATTAATTTCTTATTATGCATTTGTTGTACGTACTATTTCATGCCGTTCGGTCTTAAACAGAAATACAAAAAAAGGAAACACATACATGATTATTCATCGCAGGCTAGAACGTTATAGCTCCACGGGATAAGGTTACGAGAATAAATCAATATTTGGTTAAAAATTTACCTTAAACATTAAAAACCAACACAGAGCATGTATGGTGGGACACGCAAGATATCAACTATATTGAGCTCGTTTAATAGAATGGTTAATCGAAGCTCGGTGGCAAGGAAATAGCGATGGACCGGGTATCGAATCCGATTTAGATTATTTCCCCGCGAGCAGGCTTGTTTATCCTGTTGCGGATGAATTCAATTTACGAAAGCCAGAAATGTCCAGGACAAAACCTCTTAAGGTTGTTGTAATGCCATACAAGAATAAGAATAAAACTATTCCGGTATCAGTGGTGGTTCTGTTGCTGTTCAATTGGTTTTCTATCGTATCTATTTATAGTATCAAATCAAAATTAATGCAAAAACCTAATAGACTGCAATGTGTATTTCCCAATGCGTTTAATGTTGCCGAATAGAGGATTTAAGATTTAAGATTAAATTTTACCAAAAATGCCGACCCAGCAATTCATTTTTACGTTACCCTTGCGAACAATAGATGCATTTTAAGGGTGTTTCCTTTTTCTGTTGAAGACGGGCTATTGCCAGTGCTATGTTCATCTACCGTTTGTTCTATTATCTCCGGCAGGGAAACTGCTCGTTAGTCGTCTAGTAGCCCTGGCCATCATCATAGTCTGCGTCATCATCGTCACCATTACCAGTAACATAGCCGCGTCCATTATCCGACCTTAGATGCGGAGGTTCATGCTCGTGCGGACGATATTTCTCTTCCTCCCCATCCTCATACTTAACCTGCGACTGGTATTGGGAGTATTGGGCGCTATAGTCGGGATAATCTGCAACGAGAATCGAAAATGTGAAAATATAATATTTAAACATATTGAGACAAGAAAAGGTTCGTCAAAACGATGAAGATATATGTACGAAATTAAGATACTACCAAACAGTTAACAGCTTCACAACTGATAGCCCTGGAATTTCGCGTAAGTGTAAACACTACTCTAGCAACACATTCAATGAGATCAACACAGTACAACTTTTCATCTTGAAAAGAACTACCAAGGACCTTACGGTTGCAAATGCTTTCTTCATTTGATTTGATTTCCAACTAGAGGTACTTACCATCGATTGGCTCCTCCTTGATTTTGATTTCTCCCTCGCGGAATTCTGGTTTTCGTTCTTTACGTTCAGCTCCACCGTTACCGGAGCCACCACCACGATCCATCCTATCCCGCTCGCCCCGATCGCGATCGCTTCGCTTATGGCGACTCTTTTCTGCCCGATCGCGATCGCGAGAACGGCTACGCTTGCGCTTACGATCCTTATCCCGATCCCGGCTACGGTCACGCTCACGTTCGCGATCCTTATCCCAACGTTCACCGCGATCATCCATGTCACGCTCTCGACTGCGCCGTCGTCTGCTCCGATCCTTTGATCTGCTACGGTGACGACGATCACGATCACGAGAACGAGATCTCCGGCGATCGAAACCTATAAACATATAATAATTTTGAATAAGATTATGCTTTCCATAAAAAGCTATACCATGTATACTTACGATTGTCTGGACGATCTCGTTCCCGACGATCGCGATCCTCTCGTTCGCGCTCGAGCCGATAGCGTTCCCGCTCGCGTTCATTGTCTTCCCGGCCAGAGTGCTTGATGTTAACGTCCGGTCCACCACGTCGCGTGCCACCCAATCCACCACCTAACCGTCTCGGAAGCCATCCCTTCACTGTTCGAGCCCGTTCCACGTCCACCAGGACGCGCTTACCGTCTATTTTCTTACCATCCGCATGCTTGTAGGCCGCTGTAAAGTTATGCGTCAGCCGATGAGCATGATGACCGTCGATGAAGGTGCACGGCGGAAGTATTCGCACATATCATACACATTCAGATCATTGCACACGCACAGTAGACGGATACACAATGGCAATGTGCGACAGGGCGGGAAAAAGAGAGCCAAAAGAAAAAGAAAATAGTACAAAAAGAGGTCGAGAGCTCGTGGCTCGGGTCGCGCCAAACATTCCCGGCTGGGACCCACCGGTGGCACGACACACGATGCGAAATGTGTAAAGGAAAATGACATGAGAGTTCCAACTGCACTTTACCACCCAGTGGGGTTTGTTTTATTCTTATCTCGGGGTTGTTTTTTTTTCAATCTATAAAAGAACGCATCGTACGGTATTAGACGGTCTCTTTACATTACTGATCATCTTAAGCTGTTGCAACGCGCAGAACCAACACATAAGAGAAGACGTTTAGATTGAGCTGAGAGTATAAATATTAGTAATGGAAGTATTTTGTTTTTAGCTTCGTTTATATGATACTCCTAACTAAACGATAGATAAAGTAGCCAATGTTGCTTTACGGGAGAATTCGGTTGGATGATACCTACCCGGGGAAGGAATCTTTCCGGAATAGCAAACTATTAGCAAAGAAACGTTCACTAACGACACTGAACGCTAGTTGCCTCGCCACTCGATACTTAAATGTTCGTTTATCGGTTACCTCTTAAGAATACCTGAGGTCCCACATTTCTGCAGATTCGTACCTTTACACATCGTTTGTCGTTTCGTTTCCGTTTACCTGCGATGCGCACACCATACTTACGTAAGGGGAAAAAGGTTGCCAATGCGCAGAGAAAAAAAGTTAGATATTATATCCCTTCCTACGTCCACGCGTGTACATTTGCGCTGCGTTGGAACATGTGCTACGGACTACGACGACAAGGACGATACTGTACCGTCGCATTCTGGCATTGTAACAAAAAAACAACCGCGTGGTGTACCTACTAACCACCGGGGTGCGCGGTCTAAAAGGTGCTGGTACGGTGATCCTAGCAGCATAACCGTTGCCTTTCGGTTATGTACGTGTGTGGGTGTGATTTTAAGTGTGTTTTTCGTACATCAACATTTGTTTGTTTTACCTATTTGCTATTATTACCACTGATCGTAACTCCTCCGGTATCGGCAACATACTAACCATCGTAATGTCATTAACCATAACAGCAGCAGCAACCATAACCTCGGCCAGCACCCGGACCTCCAACGACACAATCAATGAATTTACAGAACTCAATTAAGGACTTACGAATCGTTTACGTGTAACTTACAACAGCCAGTTTACCGTCATTATTACCATATCACAATCAGCTTACCCATGGAGTACCGTTTGCGAATACTTACATACGGCTGGCAACGAAGCGTTTCCGTTCCGGGGGTTCAGTTTTTGCGATAGAAAGTGTGTATATACGGGCCAACTTTTTACCATATTTGCGATGAAATATCGATCATTTATTCGACCACGTCCCATATTCCTGCCCTTCTTCTGGACCGATTGTTTGGTTCACAGAAAATGCATTGACAGGAATCAAAAGCATTGCCCTAGGACAACAAACCAATGGAGTTTCGCTAAGTTTGTGCACATCAGCGATACGTGTTACAATCACTCATCCCGGGTTATAACCCCAAAGAGTTCCAACACTCCGTGTGTTTGAAGAAGATACTTTTTCTGCTGCTGTATGGATGGAAATGTTCTTTTTTTTGCAGGAAATAATACAGTGACCGACCGGGAATGTTTTTTGATCTTCTCTTACCAAATTGCAACTGATTGCCTACACATACAAACCTATCAAACGTGTAACTTCATTAACATAGTTCGTGTGTGCTTTTGTGTTGCTAGTTGTAAGTTCCGCAGAGCGAAATCTACAATATAGAACGGTTACTCATGCTTTGCATTTAGAGTCAAATGATTAATTGATTAAACCTCTTACGTTGCTTGTTCCCGCTACATCTTGGACGCACCAGAAACCCGCTAAATTTATGTATTAGGCGTACGGTATTTACTTATTTTTTCCTGTGGGTGGTTAATGGTTTCACCTCTTGTTAGCTGTGTCTCTAGGTCATGTACTTAGACTAGACAAAATTTCTAACCAACGCGTAGAATCGAAACAGTCCAGGGCTGTTTCTAATAGTAAAACAGACAACTTGGGTCGTTCAACTGCATATGAAACTCAAACAAATTTGCAGTTAACGATTGATTTAGAGATTATTTACACACCGAGCGTGTATGCTAAAATCGGGGAAGGTTTTTTGGATGGATGGAACCAAACTGGAGCGATACCAGTGGGAGAAGTAGTTTCACGGAAACCACTTTAAGCCATTCTTCATTCGGTACTTACCATGCATGTCTCGTTCATGTTCATACTCAATAAATGCGTATCCACGCGGCTTGCCCGTTTCCTTGTCGTTGTTCATAATGATCTTCTTTATATTACCGTATATTTCAAACTCTCGTCGAAGTTTGGATTCCGAGGTGTCATAGTTCTAGAACGGGGAATACACATTGAAGATAAAATCCAAGCGAAAGATGAGTTGAAGCTTCCTGTACTTACGATCCGAGCCACGAACAGTGTCTTGAATGGATCCTCGGTCGCTTCTATCAGCTGATTCGGATCCCATGTGGCTATCTCTCTTTCGAGTTTGTAAGCCACCTGCTCGGCACGTTCTCTCCGACGCCTTTCTAATCGCTCCTCCCTTGTTTCTACACGCGTCGGCGGTGGTGTATCCTTAGGATCCTACGGATAACAACGAGAACGCAAAAGAGAAGCATTAGCGGATTGTACTTACATCAAAACGGTTTGCCAACACCTCGCGTCCTGTTTGAACTTACCTCAAAACATTCCAGGAAACTTCCCACCCCCATGTAGCCTTGTGATTTCTTTTCATGGGGCAGCTTGTCCGGAGGTGGTAGGTACGGAATGGGGTCGCGGGGTGCGAACAATGCAAGCAAGTTCGGAGGTAAATACTGCGTCATTGCGCTCGATTTTCGATTACACTATATCACCCAGCAATGAACAATGATTTTCACTTGCAGACGAAGTATGTTTTCAGCATTGGAAAAGCACTCCAAACTTGTAAATTATCTTTTTCCCATCAGCACCAACACAAACTGCATTGTTTGAGAACGCGTGAAGCAGAAGAAGACTACCCGATTGACAGTAGGAACGTCAACAACAAAGAAACACATGAGAAACGCTTCAACGCTTAAAAGAACGGTTATATTATTTATTTCAATAATTTAAATTATATTACCTACCTGGAAGGTGGTAAATTCGAGTTAAAAATTTGTTTGAATCATTGGAAAAATTTAGAAAATAAGCGATGAAGCCTTATTGGGGGTAAATTCCTTTCATAGTACCAAAATTGATAGAATATGTCCATTTTTGTTTTCATAATAAAAATGCGATACAACTACAAACCACGATGTTGAAGTAAAAAAGAAATAATATGACATATTTTCTTTCCTTGGCATCATGAAAAAGACGTAGTAAAGTGCAAAAGTGCTTTTAAATAAAAAGCAATCGAAAAATCGCTTGATGCATCGGAACTGCGCATCCCATCATGCCCGGTGAAAAGAGTGGCGCTTATGTAGTTGCCTTCACAGCTGTCAAATGCTGTCGAGCGTGTGTTTGTGTGGCAGTGTTTGTGTGTGCCCTTTAAAACGAGAAGAAAAGATACGCATCTCGTTTTTTGGATGTGAGGTAAAATTACGCGCTTTTGCTGTGCTTTTGCACTTCCGTGTACATTTTGTGCGTGTGCCCGTTGGCGCAACGGTGCAGTGACCTGCAGCAGAAGGGACAACAAATAAACAAAACGGTTCGCGGTGCACGTAATCGTGTGTCGCCACACAGAGGTACAGTGGATCTGGAACCCTTTGGGAAGTGCGTGTGGAGACGGAATGCGTTGTAGGAGCGGGTGTTTTGGTGTGCCGTGTTATTTCCCCTACTTTCCACTGTTAGTTTTTTCTAATGGTCTATAGACGCACGCACGCACGAAAGACTCGTACCTGCATTGTGAAATCAATGCGTAGCACGGAACGAGCGCTCGTCGAAGGAGCGGTATGTGTGTGTGTGCGCGGCGGAACGCGAATGCACACACAATTCTCTGCCGTTTAGTTGATAGCCATTTTGCTTTGGCAGTGCGTGCAGACGGTAAAGAAACAAAGAAACATTAAAACGCGACGTTCGTAAGCAGCGAACGAGTTATTTGTTCTTGTAGCAGCAGTATCTCCGCCGTGCGTGTTTCGATCTTATCTGTTGCGAGCGAGCTTAAATTTGTCGCGTTATCAGAGATATTGCATCCCAGCTACTTCCACTCGGCGCGTACTAGAACCGACATCCCCTCTCCCGGGCCTATATGTGCGCCTTCCGTGGATGTTTGACGAAGGCATCCCAAGCAATGACAGATCTCCATAGTTGCTGTTCCATCCAAACCGGCGTTAACGTATCTAATCCAACGATACCATACAAACAATGCACGATTCCTGCGCCTACTACAGCAATCATCATCTGGTGTTTGACATTTCTCAACCATTCGGAATGTCGGATCGACTTCGACGGCCTCTTGAAATCCAATAATCAATTAATTTCTTTTTGATTTTAGGTATTTAGTGTTAGTCGAACTCTGTAGTGCTTGGGGAGCAAAAAGTACGTCGCAATCGATGCATCCCGAACGCGTTCGATTGAATAGATCCCAAATCCTTTGATCCTTCCGCGTTAGCAGCGTTCGTAAATAGTGTGTGCGTGTGTGAACATAAGTGGTGTAGTACGATTCACGATTCCCTCCCCGGTAGTCGCAGTTCGTATGTACAGTGTCATTCAATCCCGATCGTAATTTTAGTGGTGAAACAAAACATAAACGAAACAAACAATTGTGTTGTCATCTTGTGTGGCCTTGTTTTAAAGCCTTTGGCGTGAATCTGTGCGAATATATTGCTTGAGTAAAATTGCGAACAGTCTGCCTGCGGCCTGTTCTGCTTGGATGCTCAATCGGTGTGGCCAACCATCGTCGTATCCTGCAACACTGTGCTCGGTTAAAATTCTATCAAATATTGACGGCAAGCAGAACATTTACGTGACGAGGCAGAGAAAATGTTGTTCGGTAAGTTCCAAATTTCAGGTTCGATATCAACCATCCACACCATCAAAAGCTTCGATTATCGTGCTAAAGGCTGTGAGAATATTGCATAGGGCAAAAGTTGCAAAGAGGGTCGAGAATGCGTTTGTTCTTTGATTAAAAGTAATTCGGGATACTTAACAAAGAGTGATCACACTATACTTGGCGCGCAAATCATCAATGTATGAACTTTGGCACGAGGGGTTTTTACATCGAGTCACCAAATGCAACACATTCATAATAGCGGTATGATTTTAGCTGCCGAACAAACGACAAGCCGTGTAATCATTCCCGTATTTAGGACGAGAAGAAATGAAATGCCACAGTAACTGATTACTTTGCAACCTGTGCACGAAAACAGCCGAAATTAGGGGTCCGCGGGTGTACGCAAAAAGCTAACACTGGCGTACGATGGTACGCAATAGAAGAAACTGGCAGTGGAAGACTGCTTCCACCGTGAGCCACCGGGTGTGGAATGATAAGAGAGATAGCAGTGGGTTTAAAATCATAACGAATGTATACAGTTCGCGTAAAGCTGAGGAAACATTCGTCACTGCAGCGAGTAAAACCAATTGAAGAAACGGCTATTGGTAGGTGCAGTTTACCACCGATAGGTTGTACGCACCATCGAGCATGCGGCCATTGGTGTTCGATGTTGCATAGCCGAAGTTTCTTCTAAAGCACCGTTAGAACCTTTGCGTATGAATATTGTATGCTACTAGAAAACCGCTAGAAATCCATTTGCTAAAATGCCGAACGCCGTCTCTATGCGTTGTGTAAGGCATAGAAATATGTAAAGAATTTCTTGTTTTCCTAAAAAAAGGTTTCTTATTGATCGATTGTCGCTTTGCAGTGGTTGATTTGTTTGTTAATAGCTGTGTTGGTTGTTTGTATACATTCCCTTCCTTCGAGGAAACCACATATGAAATTAATTACATTTAATCTTTATCGGTACGTCAATCTATACCCTTACTCGGAAGAATTTACGGAATTCCTTTCCGATGGTCGATTTGAAACACAAAGCGACATCTGTTGGTATCGTGTGGCATTACATTGAGCTTCCATAAAAAGCCGCTTGAATGTATGGTGGCGCTGCTGTATACGATGGAGGTGAAATGAAGTGCGTTTGGCGATGTAAATGGTGAATTTAGCCAAGACACAGGTTCGCCGATTAAATTCACCTTCAGCCCCGATCGTTTTCAACTCTTTTTGGTTAATAAAATGTTTTGTTTCTTTTTCTTTTTATATTCCAGCACCCAACTTCGGCGACTTGGTCGACGAAAGGGATCCGGTTAGTTCCCTGAAGAAGATCGCTACTGCAAAAGAAAAACATGCAAGGTATGTAGTAAATTATGTTTATTAAATGGTCGATAATTTAATAGAAGTTTACATTGTCTTCTATTTGTATCTTAAACTACCCATAGTTTTATTATAATTGGATTATTGGAGTTGAACCATTGAGTTGAGCACTGTCCACTACACCACTTGGTAGTATCTCATGATTAAATCATGATTTAACTTTAAAGAACTTGTTTTTGTTCATACTCTTTGCTGAAATCGTGTATGATTAATAAGTTGGGTGTAGTAAAAAACAAACAAGCTAATAAAAAAATGCTGTCACTGTCTCATGTCACCACACAAACAACCAAGCACCTTTAAAGCAAAAAGTGCAAAAGCATAACTCCGCTACAATGTTGCCCGCAGTTGTCTGCTGCGTACATTATGCGCGAACCAGAAACGCGACATCGGCCTTTTGGCAATGTTACTGACTACCTCAACATGAAGCATTTAAAGACGCTGCATCGCCAATAAGACGCGCTAGACGGCATCGTGCAAAGACTGGGATCCCATCCGGCGACGCTAGGCGAGCAATTAAGGAGAATCGCAATTGCACATTTGCCATACAGATCCAACCGTTATGGATAAAAGAGACATATTCTTAGCCATCCGACCAAGGTGCCCCAAACCAGTAGGATACAAAGAATGGTAAGGATCGCGAAGGGAAAGGACCCACTCGTAAAAGTAGAGTACGCCATTGATGGAGGAAAAAAGAAGGGGTACGCTGGGAATTGGGAGCGAGGTAGCAGACCTTCGGCACAGACCGGAAGCGATTCTCAATTTGCCGCGACCGAAGAAGACGAGCGTGTCTAGACGTACAATACGATACATATGTGTACTTCACACGTGTCCAGCTGTATGTGTAAAGGCGCATTTGACTGTGTGCATATGTGCAATCGCAGCACTGGCTCAAGATGCATTTCGCGCCAGCAATGCGCCACTGCAAGACGGACGACGGTATATGTATATATATAATTATAATTCGACCGTTCATTCGACAGTATGCATTTTTGCACTTCACTTTGTCGTATCTTCTTGTTGCAATCATCTACAGTTGGGTTCCATTTTCGTCTAGATGGGATCAACCAAACCGTTGAGTTCTTCTGTCGAGCGCCACCTGGCAGTGGATAGCAGAATTGGTTGTCGTGAGTTTTGTTCCTACCGTTTATAAGCTGTTACAAACTAAAGTAAATTATAAAAATGGTGAACTTGAAAAAAATAATAAACCTAGATGGGAATCACCCCCCAAAAAACGTAGCATCTAGGCATGAAAGATAAACAGCATTGCAAAAACCTACCTAATATGTATTCCCAGTTTGCAATGGCATTATTTATTACGGTACGCGCAGGTTTGAACACCGTGTCTCAATACCTGCATTTCGATCGTTCGTTCATACGCTTCTCGTACAAGCTGTGGCGGCGCATTCGGTTCGGCGCTTGCGATTCGCGCCTTTTCCCTCGCCAACCATTGGCAAATTAAGCCGGTTGCGCTTAGGGCTGGGGGTGTTAGTGATGTTAGTCTGTGGTTTGCCGTTTGCAGGCTTAGTGTTCATTTTTCGTTGTTGTTTTGGTTTTGTTTTGCGAAGTGTTGATCTTATTTTTGTTATACTGATATTTTTAGCCGGTAACACTTTTTGTTACCGTCGAGACTGATTTACTCTCCATTTTTTTTTTGTTGTTGGTTTGTTTTCGTCTGTCCCTCTTTCTGTCTGTCGTCTGTGCGGTGGTTGCGTGTATGTGGCTGTGTTTGTGCATATACACGCACAAATTCGAACATAATTTTAGCACACCGCAATCGTCTAGACACGAGAAGCGCGCTTAAACGTTAATTTTTTCGCATTTGTTTTGCAATCTATTTTCGGTATATTATGCGTTTGTGTGCGCGTGCATGTGTGGTCGTGCATTTCTCATCCATCTCGGCATTCATGGTTGCAAGGATAGCCCACAAGAGCCGGTTGAAAAGACGGCGCGAAAACGGGAAAAGTGCGATGATCAAACGGCAGGAACAAAATGCGTTCTGTTTAGTTTGATAAATGTTGCGCCTCGTTTAAGTTTGCATTTATTGCAACAATTATTCATCCCATTCTAATTCTTGCATGTGTTGCATGCATCTTAATTCGAATAGGCAACTTTTTTATTCACGCAAGTACTACAACTTTATCATATTCGACGGTTTGTGGTGTAATTTGTGTATGCACACGGTTCTTTAGTTGCAACAATGTAATGATGGCAAATGTTGTGCATACGGTGAGGTGAAAGAATGGCAAAACCGTGTGAAGGAACAGATAAGGAAAATGCACCATGAGTCGCTTTCTAGTCGGCTGGAAGGAAACTTCTCACCATCCAGCAAGATGGATGGTTCGATCTGGAAAGGGTACGAAATGGAGCGGGCGGTAGTAACGGGAGGGTGTTGCAAGACGGTGGACATACTGCACGGGAGACACCAATGCGACCGATACCGACAAAGTGTGCGAGCGAGTGAATGAAGGAAAGAGCGAAACAGCAAAACTGCGAAACCAGACGAGGTCGACGGACGATGGTCGCTTTCGACGAGTTCCCGACCTACTTCAATGTGTCTGGCGTTTCATTGCTTCGTGTGTGTGTGTTTGGTTTTTTTGTGTTCCATTGCAGCCGTTGTGTATGCGCCAGGTTACTCAAAATGTGGTTCCCTTTGCTTGTTGTCGCCCGAGACTCCGGTGGCATTCCCATCAAACCGAACCGTACACATACGCACAACCGACGGGGATGTCACGGTGACACCTCCCGGGTTCTTTTCCCTTTGGGCACTAATGAACGTAACCGGTAGGCCGCAGGCAGCTGGCAGAAAGGGGGAGGGTGCGCCCTGGCGGAAGGGTTGGCAGACAGACAGGCCTACCAGACAAGGGGCTTGGGCAGGGGAATGGAGGAACCGTCACTGAGATAGATGCAAAATAGCACCTCCATTTCGCAAACCCATTACACCCTTGTGCGGCGAGCGTCTCCCGGTTTTTTAGGACCGGCTCTCTCAGATGCAGCGAAAAGTGCATGCGAAAAAGGGGTGAACACGTTTTTTAACCCCCTGCCCTGACGCTACTGCTCCCCGGTACAGAAACCCAACCGACCTGGCAGGAGGACACATACACATATACGTGTGATGTATCCTTTTAGTTCCGTGGCTGTGGAAAATGGGAAAGAGGTAGAGTGAAATTCGGGCCGCTTGAGGTGGTTTCGATGTTGTGCTCTGTTTTGTGCCATTGCTCCTGAATCTGGGAACATGAGCTTGCACACTTTCCTAACTGTGCAAAACGCTTGCACCGTTGTTGTTATGTGTGTATTTAGAAAAAAAAATGAAAAAGATGCGTGTATGTTCTACGCTGTGCGTGTATGTATGCCGTCGTGGCTTCTTAGGATGAGCGCCCTACGGACTGGTTTCGGTTCTCTCCGTTTCATATCCTCCTGTTTCCGGTGGCTGGTCGTCTGCAAAAAAATAGAGGGTCCTCCTATTTTGCCGTCAATTGCCTGCAGACTGCCCTCGGTCGATGGGTTTTTCAATTGGTCCTTGAGAAGTATCTGCCGAGACCAGCAGAAAGAACCAGCTGACAAAAGTCCTATGCAATCGAAATCATCCGGTGCTGCGCTCCTGTACGTTCCGTATGATTCGGGGTATGCATGTGTGCGTTTTTTTCCTCTTTCCTCTCGGGCACGAAGAAAGGGAACAATTATAATCGAATTTATCTGGAGTTAGATTTCCCGCACCCATTTCGGGATCCATGCCGGCGCAGACCGGCAGGCCGTCAAGTCCTTGCGAGTTTTCTTCCTACGACGAACCCCTTTTGGCGCGCCCGTTTGTAAATCGCGCCTGTGTTTGTGTGTGCCTCCTGCCCTACAGCGCTTAATTGCGCCTGGATGGCCCAAGGAGTGGGGTACGAAATCCTGTTCCCTTGTGTGGCCCTTAACCCGTTACGGCACGCGGAACCAGCGGCCAGCGACACATACTGTGATAATGTGCTAACGTGTGCGCGGTAGGGTTAATATCCTGTTTTCTCGTTTGCCGGAACGTACAATTGAACTGTGCACCCGGTCACTGTAAATCAGAACTTCATTATATTACGATTATTTTAATGATAATTACAGTATGAATTGTGGTTTATCCCGTTTATCGTGCGGCTACAGCAAAGGCTAAGCAAAGGCGCGCTAATCACATTATAATGAAACGCTGGTTTGAAGGATTAAACACGTTACAGAATTTAATTATGTTTTATTTCGAAAAAAACTTTTTAAAAATAAAAATCATACCATCCTTTCATTAAAAAATAGTGCGTACGTTTTAAATAAGTTAGGGAACTAATAGAATACATTCAGGCGTATTCACCGTATGCTGATATTTTTTTGTGTGTTTTAATACTTAGGAATTTTAGAGCCACCGCTAGGCTGCCGTTTAATATCGGTAACTTTCCTCTAGTCCCGGTATCGCGCTTCCCCCACCCGACACACAAACCCCAAACCGAACGGGTATCCAATTATTGGCTTTAATTTATTTTGAATAATAAAATTAAAAATGCCGTCCCTTCCCTTCTGTTGCCGATGTCATTAATGCACCCTGGCAAGATCTGTAAAAATGCATTCCCTCACATGCATGGCCCGGCTTAGCATGTGACGGGGCTGAACCCCTGGAGAAGGAAAATGCACAACAGCAACAAAAGGCACAAGATATCCACCCGGCAAATGGGGACGCAAAGGAAAGCGCAAGCACAGAAACAGTAATTTTGAATTGTAAAAAAAAAACACATCAACCCCACGAATGGCGAATGGTGGTGGCGCGGACGGATGAATGGGTGCGGTAAAATTGTCCGAAAATTATGTGTGTATAATGGTGGAATTACAAACATAAAAACGGCATCGTAAAAGATGGGAATTTTATTCCATCCTCTGCCCGTTTTTGGCTCCGGGGGCTGGTTTCTAATGAAGGGCGAAGTGAATGTGCATTCCGTCGCGTGCATTTTCGGACCTGCGGTTCCCCCTGGCTGCTTAGTCATGTGGTAAAGAAGTTATTTGGTGCATGGTTTTTGCTTTTCTCCTGTTGAAAACGGCGGGTGTGGTTGATCATTTCCATTTTTATGTGTTGTTTATTTGCTCCTTACGGTCGAAACGCTAAGCCGAAAGCTTTCGCCACCGGTAAGGAAAGTGCAACTGGGCAGCTTTTTAGGAATGAAGTTTTGAGTTTTATGTTTAAAATGATTGTTACAAGCATTAAGCTACGATTAAAATCCTTTAATTATGTCATTTTTGGCAGAATTTGATGCCAATGAGCAGCGACGGTCTTCGAACAGCCAAGACTTAGGTTCAAATCTCATTCGGGTCGTTCCCCCGTACGCAGGATTGACTATCCTGTTGCGGGTACATTCAAGTCACAAGAGCCAGAAATGCCGGCCAAGAGCTATCGAGGTTGTAGAGCCACAGAAGAAGTTGTGTTTTCTATTTCATAAAAATAATTTCCCAAAAAACATATTTCATACGACCATCACCATTTGGTGTTGACACGTACCATCGGAGCTGTGTCTAATTTATCGGTCATTAAAGGTACTTTGTTAGAGAAAGTTAATGATCGGAACAGTCCGCCAAGCAGCTCCCGTAGCAATGTGCATTGTCTCGTAAATTTGATCAATTTAAAGGAATAAAAAAAAACTTATTGCTTCGATAAGCATGACATCGGGACGAAATTTGTCCTTACTATTGATTAGCTCACAGGGCTGCCCAAAGTCCTGGGGTTGATTTTCCTGTGGAATAGTACTACACTACCTTTGCTTTTAATTTTCCCTGACAACCCCTCCATCCGGCGTGGTTGGCGCCTTCAATTTTGTTCATTTTAACAGTAGTCCCATGTTTTTTTTTGGAAGCACTATCGACGATCTTCAGCCGGACGCGTTTCACATTTGTATCCGAGTGTCGTCACCAGCAACGTAACAGAAGCAGGGTGTCCTTGCTACCGAAAAGCAGACGCACACAGATGGCGAATAAAGTGACGATCGCGATTGAAGGGAACTGTTAGAAAACTGTCCAATGAAAAAGGGAAGGCCAAGATAGGTTGAGGACGAGCAAATGTTATCCGGCCATGATCTGGTAATGGATAATGAGGAGCACCAAATGTGTAGCTTCTTTCGAAAGGGCTAAGCAACTTCGCCACAAACCACTGGCCGGGACGGTTGTATTTTTCTTGGGTGCGTTGTGTGTGTGTACTCTGGCCGCATGTTAGCTGCCCTTAATCCTTGCATTAAAAACAGTAAACACCTGTCGGTGATACGCACCAGTGAACGTGGACATAGAAATGTAGAGTCATCTGGATGTTTGTGTCACCATTTGTGACGTGCGCCAGCTCAGTGAGGTTTTCAGTATCTTGTGCTAACTAGGGTGCAATAGATAGCGAGGACGGCTCTACATCGTTGGCTCGTGCCTTGAGATACTTGCTTCCATTTCCTATTGTCTATTATGGGCAGGATCGGACTTCCGGATGTTGCAACGGATAGGAAATACGAAACTATGCTGGAGGTTCAAGTTACCTGCGGGGAAGAGCACGTTAAACTGTGTTGGTTCTAAAATGTATGTCTAGTTTTCTATGATGGTAGGTAAATGTTAATGTTGTCAAAGGTACATGTAAATAGTCAAGCTAGTCAAAATCTAATATAAAATCATCCATGTAATTATTCTTTGTATTTTCTATTGCTGCGGTTATTGGATTCCTTGTTAAGTCGTATTTAACGAACCAATAATCTTTGTACTGATTTCTGGACTGGCAATTTCACCTTTGTTGTTTTCTCCCCCCAACCATAGTTGTATTTGTTTGTTGGAACAATTTAACGGAAAATAAGCGATGCTGCCAATTAATGGTTTGGAATGAAAATTAATGATCGTACCACAAAGCATGGATCCCTCTGTCCGGGATTGGCCGTACCCTTAAGTCCATTAGAGAGCTGGGTGCGAAGTGATGTGGCCTAGCGGGAGAGAAACGTTCGGGAAACTTTGCAAAACGCGTGGCATAGGGCAAGGTAGACTCATCCATCATTGCACGTACCGGGGAACCTTCGTCAGTACCATTTCCACTCGTTGCGAATGTGGTTGATGACAATTTGGCGGCGGCGGCGGCGGTGGTGGTGGTGATGGTGATGGTGGTGGTGTCACATAAAGGGAGCGGAACTATACCAGCACATGCCTCGCTGCACATGCACCGCACCCCGTACATGCATTGTATCCTTGCACACCCTGCACGCCCACATCAAACACGACGTTTCCCCCGCCATTGGGTGTGTGGAAACGATGTTGTGTCGTCCTTGCGGGCTAGTTTCGCAGTGTAACATGCTGGAGAAGGAGACGGTCTTCCAATCAGCCGGCAAAAATGAGAAATTGATCATCTTTTCATGGGTAACAGATGTGCGTGCATTGGCGATGCATCTGCATCGTATCGGTTGGGTTATGCTGGAAAGGATGCAGCAGGGAATCGCAACTTACCTACGGCGAGAGGGGTTTTAGCTTTTGCGGTGATCGTGCTTCGCAAAAGGGCTAAAGGGGTCTGAAAAGTGTTCTTTTGCCGGTACAGCATCGTATCATGTATCTGTCACATCGTTGTCGCACGCTTTCGCAGAACGATGGGTATGATGTTGGAAAGGAAAAACAAACATATTTCGCTGGCTGATTGGCAACATAAAATGACAATCTATCTTTAATCAGCGTTTCAAAGTACCTCATTTAATGCAAGCACATCTATGCTTCGATCCGGCTACAGTGTGGTGTCGCGGGTGCAGTACGTGACATTTTAATTTCAATTAACTTTTATTCAATCGCGCTTCAATGGGCTTAGTAAGGTGAAATGATAGATTTTTAATGTTGTTCTTGGGAAAACTGCATATGATCAGCGAAACTCGCCGTGAAATAGCTGATGTGATGAGATAAATTATTTCTTACTCTTAATAAATTTGCTAGCAATATTTATCGGTAACATTAATTGATTGTATTAATCTAAGAGTGAATGAATGTTAAAACGAAACCCGAAACACGTTTCTCGGATCAAGTGAAATATTCAGACTCTTTTTGAATCATTTAAAGAGGAATTTATTTTCTGTAACTCACTCACTCGAAGTCATTTTAACACTTAACTGTCATTGTCATCACTAACGTACTTTACTTTCCCTCAATGTAAAATATTCCAATTTTTGTTGATTTTTTTTTCAAATATTACAAAAATGATCCAACTCGTAAATAAATGCAAAGGAACTGAAGAAACAGACTCGTCTTTATCCTTTTATGCGTTGTTTTGAAATAATATGAAAAATATGAATATGTTTTTTAAGCCTGTGTAAAATATTTTGCACAACTTTCGCAATGCTTTATATATTTCGTAATGACGGCCAGACCGTATATCTAATTTTGGCAATGCTAAAAAACACAATGCTTTGAAAAGACATGTAAGGTCTATATTTTAATTTAAAAATATGTAAGCATATTTAAAAAACTTATGCTTTTTTAAGTTCGATAAAAAGATCAATCGATTTGATAGAATAGTTTTTTGGAGGTAATATTATACATATTTTATTTGAATTGGCAGATCAATCGTTACTCTGTGAAAACCAATCTGTTTTATTTGAGGCATCTATGCCAGAAGAAATATATGCTTTATAGCATTGACGTTTTTACGTCAGATCACAATAAAATCTACATGGTGGTTTTATTACAAATGACCTAATATTTAATTTTTTTTCTCTAAAGCTTGTATAAACCATAAACTAAACCTAACCTGACGCTTCAGGGTCTGTATTTAACAACTGTTAAGTAAAGTCAGAGCGATATGCTGTAACAAATGCAGCTTCCCTAGTACAGTGTAATCTGTTTAGTTTGTCACAGTTTTCCCGGTTGGCGTTGCTGTAAATGTCACTTTACTTCAACATCTGTCCCATTTTTTGTTGCTTCGACTGCAGCGGCAAGGATGGAGGAACGGGCATGCTGGCAGGATGTTAGAGAGCATTTCAGCACTCAGAGAGACAGCGTCGATTACAACGACGGAAGCACTCACCCGGCGTGTCCTTTTTCCAGGAAAAGCAAACCTGTGAGTTCCTGTCGTCGTGCCGGTGGTTTTTGTGCTTGCACGATGAGCGCCCAGTTTTTGGGTCTCTTGTTGCGAGAGACCTCCGAAAGGGTCGGTGCAACGAACGGGAGGAACAAAGGGCACGATCGGGAGGGAAGCGCGTAAACCAAGCCAAGCCGACCCGGACGGATGCGGTTGTACAGAATCCCGAATCTGGCTGTCCTACGGGCCCTACCCATACAACCTAATGGACAGATTAGCCCCGTACACTCACACAAAAACACATAGCTTTCGTGTATGTAAAAACATTGTTAGAAATTGTTGTACGAGATGCGTATTCCGGCCGGGGGTTTTGTATTTAAAAGTTAAACGCAAGAAGAAGCAGAAAACTGTGAAATGAAAAATAAAGAGGAGAAAGCGAGAGAGACAGAGAGAGAAAGAAAGAGAGGGTGATTGCCAGCAAAGGAGGAAACATCACGGATGGTGTTGTAAAATGGATTGGCTTTGAGTTTAGAAGGTGAGAAGCCCAAAAGGGAAAAAAGGACCCCGAAAACCGGGCCATACAGCGAAGCGACCAAGGGCCCGGGTGGATGGAAGACCCGAAAAACCCAAGCCCACGGCACGCAGATGTTGTGTTGTCGATGGACGGATGGATTACAACACATCGTTTCGTGTTTTTATCGAGCGTTCCTCTCGCACACTCCGATCGGTGCTGCCCTGCAATACTTCAGCTGTCGCTTGGCACATTCTGGCCGCATTTCGTACAGCAATCTTCAGCAATAACAGCGTGTGCGCGCGTATGTGTTAGTGTGTGTGGTTTTTTTTTGTTTTGGGATCAAAAATTTGGGTTCAGTTGAGCTGGGGCCGCTCGGCCCATCACGTGTGTGTAGGTCGCAAATAATTGCAACCAGGGACTAATGATGGCTCATTTGTTGTTACAATGCAAATGAGTTGCTGCACACATGGAGACGGGATTTCGAACGATGTTTGTTTATTTTATTTTTTTGTGTTTTAGCTTGGTACACCAACCTTAATGGAAAGGTAGACAAGCATTACTAACTGTGGTAATGAGTGTAGCTCATTTTCGTATCCTTAACCATCCACTAGCCAAGCCACGTTAAGGACGATTAAGCGCCTGCGCTAACTACAGTGCGATTAAGCTAATGGGCGTCTCGTGTGTATATTGTGGCTTTTTAGCAGGTTTAATTAAGATTCACTTCAAATGTTTTGTTCTCTTCATCTTGTTTCAAATGTTTTCATGATAGTTATTTTATTCCTCAATTATTTTCTGCTAAAAACTAATTTGTAACAAATATTAACCATAATGATCAAACTAACTGACATTTTCTTTTTTGAATGTATATTTTTATTAAAACACATGTTTAGTGTAATTATTTTATTTAATAAAAACTCTAATAAAATTAAAAAAATTTTAGTGTTGAGAGAAGGTACCTCTTTCAAGATATGGAAGTCACATCAAACAATCAAAAATAAATTGTGTTTTGATATCATACCTCCGTAAAAAACAAAATGTTATCTGAACTTCCCATCGATAACGGCCATTCACAATTAATTTGATATTTAAACGAAGGGCACCATTTATTCGAAACCGTATTGCATAAATTAGCGGAATAAATCGATAATAATCGCATTAATAAGGAACCGTTTAGTGCCCCGGGTCGTTACAATTGTGTTGCTGAGGGCGAAGACCCCTTTACCCTTTCAAATGGTCGCACACAACACAACAAGGTGGGAGGGGCGGGTAGCGAAGTGGACAAAATGATATATAAGTTCAATCATGCGAGATTGAAACTTGCCGCGAATCCTTTTGGCGAGACACGAAAAAAAAAGAAACAAGGCATGCGATACGCACAAACCCCTTTGTCCCTTGGTTGGATCTGTTCGTGGCTGGAGGATGTGTGTGTGTTGCATAAATTAGAAATTAATTTTTCGCCCTCCCACCATCTATCGATAATCGATATAAATTTATGCTCTATTTCGTTTTCCAACGAACCCGTACTGCGTAGCAAAGAATTTCCCAAAAGCCCCGTCTTCGCGCTACAAGGTTGTTGAAGATCCGCAACCGTACGTCATTACGGAAGCGACTTTTCCTCGTGCTCTGGTGAAAAAACGTGTGAATACCATTTCATCGTCCCCTCGCTGGAAAAGCAATGCACCGGTTCCGCGTCGTTTGCCGGAAGTAGCACGGCCTTATTGCACGTTGCCGGGCCGCGTTTGTTCTGGGTGCTGGAGACAAATTTGCATACATTATGAAATGATTAAATAAAATTTATTTACCACCAGGGTGCCGTTCGAAGCGCTGAAGCATAATTTATGGCAAACAGCGGGCGTACACGTGTGTGTGTGTATGTGCTTGGAAGTGGGGTGGCGTTGGTGGAGGCCATGGGGTTGGTGTTTTCGCCGTGGAAGCTATTTGGCCCCCGGGTGAAAACATGCCATTGCAGGTTAACGAGAAGACAAATCAACAGGACGAGAAGGTATGATGAGCAGTGGGAAAGATATGAGTATTTGCTGCCTAGTTTTGCATATTTGTGATCTGAAGATATGTGTTTAATATGCTGTTGCTTAGAGATTAGGATAAGATGTGCAAAATGTAGGATTGTAGAAAAAATTTAGCGCACGACTCATACGCTATCCAAGTTGCAACACAATGCAATTAGGATTTTAAAGTTGAAAAGATATGTTTAAGATAATAAAACATATTTTAAAAAATCACATAATTTATGCGTTGTTCCTGACTGTGCTATTATGCAAACATAATTATATAAATACAAGCATAACAAAGCAAATGAATAAAGCTTTGTTGCAAACTGCAATAGTGCCAGATTCTCTATTGCAGTCCAGAAAAAGAATAATTTCTTCATCAAAAAGTTGTGCCGCTCTCGTGGAGCTTGTTTAATATCTGTGTGCGACACAATTCGTTTACTTTCTATTGTTTTCATTACAATAGGGCAAAGGCCCGTCATTGCTGCACGTCCTGCAATCTAGTCACACAATAAAATGCATTTTTGTGCAAAACCGAGAGCAAACGCGCGAGGGTGGCGGTATGCTTGCAGCCCTGGTCACTAGCGCATAATTGCATTTTAATCATCCGTCTGGACCGTTGCTGAGAGTTTTTCGACATTCGGCAAACATTTGCAGCAGTAAAATGAATCCTCCAACGAGAAGTATTCCCGCATATACGTTGAAATTGATTCTTCGAGTGAAGGGTTATGGTAGAACGGCGCGCTTCTCGCTACGAAAAGCTGGCTCCTTCCCGTTTGGCCAACAATAATGAATTTCTCTTCTGAAGGGCTTGGCGACGAAGGGCAATGAGCTTCAAGCCATGGCTGTGTTTTAATTTTTCGGCTTCGGCTATGTTGGTGCTGGGGAATTGGATGCGGCACTTGAGAGTGGAATATTGGAACCGCCGAAATAAGGAGAGGTTCTCGTACGGTGCGCCTCCTTTCGAGTACTGGGCAGGACAGAGGCCCTTAGCCGGGCAACGGAATGCCGAGCACCGATGCATTTCATTCGCAGCTGCCACTGCGAGCGCTCGTGCCGCTTCGTAGCTGAAACAAAAAAAAAAAATGAAGAGAAAATGAATTCGAAGCGTGTCCCAACAAGGCCTCCTTTGGCGGAACGGTGGTTGGTGGTGGGTGCAGGAAGGTAAAAGGACCGAATGTTCTACACCCTGTGAGGTGGGATAGAATTTCGGATTTATAATCCATCGCCACGCGCCACGGGCTTGTCTCGGCGTTAAGCGAATTATATGATTTATTAGAAATTTCTCAACTTGCTATTAATGGGTTTGAGTTTTCAAATTTCTTCAAACTACAAAAATCGGTAGGGAAGGTACCAAGTGGAATGCTATGAA
>AXCM01002757.1:0-27895 GCA_000473375.1 Anopheles culicifacies | reverse complement strand
AGAAGATAACTTACACATTGCGTCGGGAACATGCCGTACCTTAAAGCCAATAGCAACAACCGAACCCGAACCGTCTGCGTGGGGTGGTAGAGTTTCCTTTCCACGAAGACTTTTCCTTCCACCGCCGTGTAGACTAATTTATTCCGGCAGCCCGCAGCAATTTACCATTACCTAGTGGTGAGAGAAAGCGATTTTGGTTATTTTCACAAAAAAAAAAAAAACTTTGCCACAGAAACAAAAACAAACCCACCACACCCCGGAGTTCGTACCTTCCGATTCCGGGACTGTTGCACATTCTCAGCACATTGGATGAGGAGTGTGAAATAAATATAAAATTCAAACCAACGCTTGGGAACACGACCTTAGGACGGAATCGTAGCAACGGTAGCAGCAATAAAACACCCATAAAAAGCTTATGCAAATTATAATTGCATTCGCCACATCCAAATTTGTCACCCTGGCGGGCGCGCGTTAGTGGTGGCCATTTTTCCTCGTCGCACGTCGACGGCCGGTTGTCCGTTGAGCGGAAATGTACCGAGTTTTGTGCTGCCCTGTGCATTTCTGGTTTTGTCTATCTCCCTCTGTGTCTTTCCGGCGCTCGAGCGCAACGAATCATCTAACGGCGAAAGTTACTCGCGTACGAGATGCTTGCAGCCATTTGCAGGACATTTTATTAATAGCGAAGTGTTTTTTTTTTCTCTTACATTCGCTTTCCACTCTCCATTTGCTTGCTTCTGTTCTATTACCGCGAGCAATCCGGAAAGACACTTTTCATGCAGTTTCACCCAAATGGAGGGAAAGAAAAACCTGTTTCCACGATGTCTCCCACCTTAAACGATGGTTAATTCTTAAGGCGATTTTTCTCTCCATTTTCATATCGATGGTCGCACAAACTGCTACGGTGTCACTCATTCCAGCAATAATTTGTGCATAATTACATGCTTAACTGTGAAGCAAAACATTTGTTTTCATCCTCGCCCACATCCACGGGAAACTTTTATGAATAATGGCAACAATCTTCGGGAAGCGCGTCAAGATGTGCATCACCACCATGCCGTACCTTTCTGCGCGCGGGATGGAATTATGGAAATGGTTTTTCAGAAAAGATGCCAACAATAAATGCTTTGCACAACCCTCCTTCCCCACTCGGGGGGTGGGAATGTAGACTAGCAGCAGCCACTAATTTATTTCTTTATTTATTTATCTATTCAACTGCACCTTCGGCAGCAGTGCCGCCTGTCCACCCTTGTCCTGCGGGATGGTTCCACTCTGCATCAGCATAAAATGTTGCTAAGCGGATTAAATTTAATGGCATACTGTTTGACGCTAGTTTCGGCGTCTGCGTTGGAGGTAAAACTAACGGCGCAGCTTTTGGAGCTATTTCTCTCCGTCCACAGCTTAAAAGGAATTTTGTGTGAAAACATTTGGTTTAAAATTTTACCTTCGGGGTTCCTATTTTGCTAAGGTTTTCCTGTTATTTCACCATAATGGATCAATCCTTAGCTGTGCCTATCGATAAACGTCACGGTTCCGGTGCGGAAGAAACGATTTTACAAGTGCACGGTACCATTATCCCTTCGGTGCTGCCTATATTTAGGCGTTTACGTCATATTTGTCAACAGAGCAATAAATCAAATGAGCCCACCCTACGGTCGCTGTGCCTTTTGCCTGAGAAATTGTTTCGCCGACCCGCTTCCCACAGCTCGTTTCCATCATCCCATCGTCGTCATCATCATCATGGTTTAATTCAACTCGACGAGACGATGTCGACCGTTTGATGGAAGCGCTTTTAAAGGCGAGCGTTTTGCATGGATGCAGGCGCAAAACGTCAAGTACGATAAGTTTGGCGATCAATTCCGATACAGTGTGGAAGGCAGCATCCGGAACGTCGTTGCTAACTAGATCCGAACCGCTGCAATGGTGGCCGCTGCTCTCTGCAGCCTGATTGCCTGTCGGTGTGCGGGGATTTACGGACGTCCGGAATAATGTATCAACGCAGTGCAGGAGGGCTGAAGGGTGTTGGTCCCCAATGGAGATGACGATCAGACGATTGGCGGTTGACCGCGATAGTTAAACGTTTCTCGGAAATGTGCAACTCAACGTGTGCAGAAGGACCCGTTCGGCAAAAGACCCGAAACGTACACGTACGTACGCCCAAAGTGAGGCTCTAGCGTCAGTGGCTAGTTTTCACTTTTCACTCTCCGTGCTTCAGTGCAGTGTCCCTTGGGCTTAGTTTGTGGTGCTAAATGAGAAGCTGCCGTGTTTGATGGAGGCGCCTGGTTCTCCATTGTTCGACGTACGACCTTATGGTGACACTAACCGTGCGACGTTAGGTTCGTGCTTCAAGACGCGATCGAACCCCGTGAGCCTGAATTATCGTAATGGAGTACTGGTTGTTCCCGGTCCTTTCCGAGAGGCCGGACAGAATGATGGATGATACTGCTCGCCACCGTTGTGTCCGGTACGCTACGTGGCGAAAGTGAAATGAGATTGGTTTTTGTTGCAGCAGCCGACTCGGTCGTTTGGCGAACGGAGTCACCTTTCATCAATCCGTTTGATCGGGTTCGAAGCACCGGAAACGATAAGTGGACGTCTTTCAGGAGTCATTCCCGTCCGGTTGTGCTTTCGTTCAGGTGTGCATCCAATCGGAAGTGAGAAGAGATTAAGCTGAGAAACAGGAAGAAAAAAAAAACATACTCTCAAGCACATTTAGAGTACCGAGGTTTGATCACGTTGTGCTGCTTAATATCGTTGCCTGCTGTAAATTGTTGGACGTAAAGTGGCCCCATTTGTGTGGTTTTTGGCGGGCTCCCCCTTTTTCCCGAAACCTGAACGACAAATGATCTGCATTCGCGCGGGACACAAATTACACCAATGAACCACCATGCCTTGGCTGGCCGGCCTACCCTACCCGATGCACCGAACCGACGCACTTTCAATCGATTTAATTGTCACCGTTTCCGTGCCCACTTTGGTAGGAGTCGCGGTACCGCGGATGTGGTTACACGAAGTGGATCATGCACCTGCGCTTTACAATAGCGCTTCAATTTCCGTCGTGTCCAGTGCGTTTTTCCTCTCCATTTGTTGCTGATTATGTTCGGTTTGAAGGTGAGGATGGAAAGAGCCTGGGAGAGTGGGAGGGGGGAGAGGAGCAACATCGTTGGGACGTGTCCATAAGCGTCCATTCTTCGTAACGGGCATGCATACACATCGGGATGGGATCGACAAACGATGCCTAACAATCGAAAGGGAAGGCACACTGACGACGCATCGTTTTGCCATTATCGGTACCCATCATCATCATCATCATCGGTCTGTCGTGTCCGAGGCACGATCTCAACCGTTCTCTAGTCATCGTCACTACCGTTTGCGTTATCGCAATGTGGCTGGAGCAACGTTAAAAGAATGGCGAATGCACCGAAAGCCAATGTGGAGTATAATGAGCTAAATCAAAAACCACTACGCGCTCGGGTGTGTGATGCTGTAGCGGCATCTGCACACAGGAACGACCACAGGAGAGACGATGATTAATGATGGCACCACCACCACCACCGCACCACCGTCTTCCCATCATCATCAACATCCTACGCTCGACCTGTTCCTGGTGGCCAAGCGAGTGTTGGTCACGCAAACGATACGCTCATTATGCATCCACCAAAAGCGAGGAGGAGGCAAGTGAATGTGCCCGGGTACGCCATGTTTCAACCGTTCCGCTCCAGTGTCCTGCGGGTGGGAAACGTTTCACCTTCTAGTAGCGGTGTTGGAATACCTAAAACCCCCCTCCCCTATCCCACAGACCGTTGTACCTCACTCACCCGGGAATCAATTGTCGTAGAGCATACACGCACATACGCTTGTTTTCGGTCGGCGTATGCACATTTTAATTGCATACCCCGCTTCACCCTAAACGGTGCGGGCCAAATGCGTTTTCGATTTGGTACGCGGTACAGTGGATTCGGCCGATTACAGGTAGCGGGAAACAAATTTTTGGCCCAATCGTCCTTTCCTGCGCAATGTGTTTCGTCGTACACGCGGTGTGGCATACTTCCTACCCCGGATACGGATGGTTAATTTACACTAAATGCATTCGATTTGCACCGACACGTAAGGTGAAGGTTGGGAATCGGTGAGGTGTTAGACACCGGAAGGAAGGAAGAACTGAACGATTGAAATTAGAATCAGCGATATTGATACGATTTTGGAAAGTTCATTAAATGTGGTGCGCATGAAATGAAGTTTGGATTATGACCGCTAATCCGGCCCATAATTCATGACGAACAATATTGAGTTACACTACACAATATTTGAAACTTTGAAAGTTATGATCATTGATCATCGTTACTTCATTTATAGAAAAAATGCTGATAACTAAAATGACATAATTGAAGAACACAATATCATGCATCTTCTCTGACTTCAAAACTAAGTTGTCCTGGTTAACTGAGTTTCATCCTGCGCCATTGCTAACCGACAATAATAAGTGTAAATCCTTAAATTGGTTTAGTTGATTTCGCGTTTAAATTGCCTCCGGATACGATTTATCCGAGATGGGGCACAGAAAAACATCCCATTACTAAACATATTCATCTGCTTCTCCCGTTACAAGATATCTTCCTAGAAGTTGCACCCGGGCAACGAGCTACGAACACTCAGGCAAGGGTTTGTGGTGGATATTAAATTTGATCTTTGAATTACTGCTCCACCGAGAGTTTGAAGAAAGCATACTTTCTGTGCGCCATTATGGTTATCCTTCGCGTTACACCCAGGGCCAATGCTTCCCGCTGGGATGTTCGCAATAAGCAACACAGCAAACTTTGCTTCGCGCTATAGAGGTCGAAATTGTAAACTTCGACTTCGTTTCGGATTAACTTTTATTACCTTTCGTTTGCTACCAATGGGCGGTCCAATACGCTGATGGGATCGCATTAGAATTGGCGAGTTACCCCGGGCAAGTAGACCGCTTCCGGCTAATGGTTTTACGTGAGGCATACAATTTCCATTTTCTCAACAAAACACACCTATCTCGATCGGCGAGCAAAACTACTTTCCCGTCCAATCCGTTTTTAATTTGAGCCTTTGACTTAAGTTTTTTTCGGGAGAAGGTGTAGCGGGGAAACCGGAACTCTGCTTTTGCCCCCAACTCCAAAGGTGAATGTGAACAGTTTTCTTCCGTATGGTACAAACCTTATCTGTTGGAAAGGGAATGAAAGCGCTTCGTTGGGCAAGGGGGGATGAGGTCTAACCTTTTTTCCCCCCCACAACGACTTCTGAGGCCATTGCCAGTGGTCCGTACCGAGTGGCTGGTCCGAAGAGAAAACCCGACCGCCGAGAAGAAAGAACTCCTGTCATTATAATCGGATTAAAATGCCAGTTTTCCATTTGCGCGTCCCGTTCGCCCGGTCCCGGGGAAAAAAGCAAGGTTTTCGACTCTTTCTTACTTTTGTGGCCGAAAGACGTCCTGCGCTGAACGGCGAGGAAAAAAAACAAGAAGGATCAGAAGGACATTTTCCGCTTCCAGAGCATTATTTATTGCTGATGATTGTACATTTTATTCCTTACCGAGTGGTTGAAGTTTTTTGCTGAATTGAGGGTTTTCTTTTTCCTCGTTCCGTTTTGCAGTGTTTTGCTAGTTTTGCTTAAAGTTCTATCTAGTATGCTGGTACTGATAAGATAGTGGTGTAGCAACTCCTAAACGGAAATGTCGCACAAACTAGTGCATAAGTAATATTTTATAAGTTCTGTTGTGCTTTGCAAACTGTAAACCTTCATGTTTTTTTTTAAAATGCTCCTTCAGCCATTCTTTTTAACTAATTGCATACATTCAGGCGCAATGTATAACACTCTTTAATTTTGTTATAAAAAAAATATTTTTGAAATGTTTGTTGACCTTGTAATTTCAATACAAAATTCACTTGCATCACAACAATCGCTCGATAAAGAGTTCACGAATGAACTGGAGATTTCAACCAACATAAAGCGGCTAAAAATAGACAGCTCCCAGCATGGAATTTCTTCACCATAAATCATACCACTTAACAGCTGAAATGCGAACGGGCTTTATAATGATGGTGCGAGATGAAAGCAGATCACACCAAACTGCTCTCCCACACATAAACACACGACCTGTTTTCAGTCGAAACATAGACTTCCCTCTCCAGCACACCATCCTTTACGAATTTTCTTTACATTTTCGATCCGTTTTCCACCAATTGTGTTTTCATTTTTCACCACAATAGACGAAACAATTCCACCATTTGTCTAGATCGTAGAAGCCTTCACTTTTGTATGCATGAATGGGGGACAAAGCGCCGAAATGCGTGACACAACCGGTTGATGGAATTTATTTATTGCAACCGACGAAAACGACGATTAACCAGGGAAAGATCATTTTCCAAAACACCACACCGACAACGACCGATCGAAAGGGTGGGTGGAAATTTTAACGATGAGATCCGGCGAATGTTTAGCATAAAGTGAAATGTGTGTTTTCGATTTCGTTCGTAGCTATTAATAGGTGGTCGTGAGTGGAAAGTTATGGCAAGCAAGGTTGCACGGAACCTTGGGCCAACAGGTGCTACCCGTAATTAACACCACCCCAAATGTTTGAATGGTTTGCCAAACGTAGCGATTAAGGAATGTTGTGTTTCACGTTCGAGGTGAAGAGTTGATTGGAATTCTTTCTTTATTGCTTAATGCGTTTGTGGAAAGCATTCAGAAAGTATTTTTTTTGATTATAAGCAAAGAAATACCACGCATTGCATAACCACAGGGGTAACGCTACAGCCATACCGTGAACCATGGAATTCTCGTGGAATCCTACGTTTCCGAAGATTTACTTTTATGATTTATGTTCACCAGGTTGCACGGTGGTAAATTAAACCATTCCAACAAGGTTCCAGCAGCACCGTGCGGTGATCGTAAAAGAAAAAAAAACGCGTACATGTGTCGCAGAAGTTCTGTGTTCTTTACAGCATGTGGTTGCCGGGAGAATTGCTACATTGCTGTTGAGAAAATAAAATGCTACACAGATCGAAACTGTACTCTTATAGACACTCACCCACACGTGTAGAAAAAGGAGAGAAAAAAAACATGTAAAAATGAATTGTCTTGTGTTTTTTTTTTTACTTTTCCACCCTTCCGTGGAGGGTGGTGGTTGATTTTCCTTCCCATTTGATATGTTCCCTCGTCGGCATCCAATTTGTGCGCAGAACGGTTAAAGCACCTATCGAGACGCACACAGGTTGGTTGGAGTGTGGATTGAAAATTTTCCACCGTATAAAGCAGATTTTCCACCCAACGTTAATGCGGAGTGTTGTTTCCTTTTGCCACGATGGAAATGTTTCGTATGGTGGAAGGAAAAATTCTGATCTGCGTACAAAAATATCCGCACAAGGTAGAGGAGACAAGTGAGTGAGACATGCACGATGAAAATACCCTTTGCGTATATGAATAACGCGAGACAACCGTTTGTTTCTGTGTATCTTCTGAAGTCCCTCTTCATCATTGCACCACAAAAAAGTAGCAGAAAACTCATTGCGGATATTTCCAGCAAACAATGCAAACGCACTCGGTCGTCACGATTGTCAATTGGTAGCATACTGCGACAGCATAACTCGGCTGCTCGTCCAGTGCGACACGTTTTACTTTATTTCATTGCTCGCGTCTTATTGCGCGAATGTAAAGGTATTTCCATGCAGGTGGAATGTATTCTACCCGCATGCGTTCGATGGAATGGTGAGGAAAATACACGCTCACCCTAAGATGTTCATGCTGTATGGGTACACCGAAGAATGAAACAAATTGAATAAATTTATGATTTTTATGGCTTCATATATGGATTTGGCAGTGAGCAGGCAGTGGCAGCATCTTACGTTTGCCCTCCGCCAAAGCGCTCACACATCGATTCGTTTCATGGCTGAAGGAACCTACGCTGAGAATGTTAGAAAATATTACCAACTCAAACGCGTGTCAAAAGGAAGAAATATTTTTTGCTACAGTCGCAAATAAATCCTTCCGTAAAACTCCCTTTTTTCCCATTTTCCCATCCAACCATTTTTCCAACCCCACAAATGCCGACAAGGAAATGGTTTTTCCTCCACTGTTCGTTTCGGGGGTTTTTTTGAATGGAAACGAATTGTTATTATTACGAATATGAATATCCAATGATGATTAATTTATTGAAAAATTTATCGCTTTTATTGTGTCTCGCGGGTTTTCCACGCTCTCCTCTCCTCTAGTACCGGAAAAATTCGAGAAAGGTTGGTGGAAAAAAGTGCATAAGCTGGCAAAGTATTACCAGCTCCGCCGTCCACTCGCCTGTGTTACATGCGTTGGCTTTTTGGTGGCTTCACTAGGAGGAGCGCTCCACGCGACTGACGAAGAGAAAAATCATTGAAGGGTGAAATGAAATTCGATTTTGATAGCCTAGCGCTCCGTGATGCGATGATGCGGTGAAGCATATGGAGAGTGTTTTTGTTCCTGTTCTAGGAGAAATGTGATTATTTTGATGGCTAAGCTGGCATAAATTGTTTATTTTATAAATAAGCTTTTGGGGTCTAACCGGTGCTAACGATATTGAAGCTGATTGCTGGAAAAGGCTGATAAAGACTGGATAATGCAGCGAGTAATAGCAGTTCATTGAAAAAGTTTTAACATTGTAAGGCAGAAATATCAAATTAACAAATAATAGAGTGATTGAAAATATTTTCTCATCAATTTTTAGACCTCAGCCGAGTTGTTTTCCATTATTTACTGTACGTGAACTGCTTGACTTACAGTTTCCTTATTTTTATTTCTCATCAACAGGTAAGCTGCTTTGTTCAACTCTTCCTCAAAAAATGCTTCCCAAAAATGATACACTAGAACAGAAAGGGCTTCCGCAATGCAAAATGGCTCACCAAAGGCAGAGTCTTTCTGTGTAACATCACTCGATCAGACTTCTAAAGGTAATCAAATCGACTTCACATGCAAAATCCGACCAACCAAGCCCCTAAAGCACGTCGAATGTAATGCAAAGCAGCTCAATATTCGAATGGACCTAAATTTAGCAACCCCTCCACGTAAGCCTTTCCCCTCCGGGAGCGGTTCCGTCTTAGCTGTAGCCCTTTTTCCGAGGGACCCGGTAACGTGTTAATGTTTTCCTAGCAAATATTGCTCCAAGCGAACGGTCGACAGCTTCGAAACAGGCGGGGCCTGTATGTTGCCTTTAAAAGCCTACACAAAACACCATTTCCTCGTGCCCGATACGTATGTGCTCTGCTGGATGATGCTGAGTAATCTGTTTTCGAAGCGTTTGCGGAAGGTGGTTGGATTTTCGCTTCCATCCCTCCACCGTCCAGTGGTTTCCTTCCCGCGCAGCGCGAATGTAATGAACACAGAGCCCACACACACAGCTACACGAATCGGCAATTGTATCGGAATGGTTCGCACAGAGCCATACACACATCAATGTGAGCCAGTTTGAAGGATCCACCATCCACCATCGGATGGAGACGGGATGGAACCACAAAAACCTCAAACATTAACATACCAAAGGGGTTTTCGCAAAGGAGTCGACCAAGAAGAACACCTTGCTCACTCATGTCATGGAATGGGACGAACGCGTGCTTCTGGTTACCGCCACCACCGTCATCATCATCATCATCATTTCCTTCTGCACGGGAGTGTGTGATTCCCGGCAGTCAAAGCAGTGTGGTTTTCCATCCATTGCCTTGCCATCACGCAAAGGATCATCTCGAGACGCTGGAAGAGCAATTTTCAACCCCAAGACTTACTCACCTTTACCTCAGAAGAAGTGATTAATTATTGAGATTGAATTTAAATGCTCATCTCACCGCACGTTTCTACACATTTATGAGTTTCACCCGACCCGACCGGTCCAGTTTTCCAGGGGCACACAGGTACACCGTTGCGCAGTACATCACACAAACCCGCCCACACGTGTATGATTTAGTCGCGTGAGTTTCGACCACGCGAAAACCGAAAACCCATCGTCCCCATTTTCGGTCGGAAAATCCGCTTGATAACGATAACGAAATTTTCCTAATTAAATTACCTCCACCGAAAGGTACGTTGTGCGATTTTAAAGCACGTCGTACCATTCGTAAGGGAAGGTTTTAAACGATGAAAGAAACCGCAAGAAGTTGTGGTCGAGATGAGAGGCCTTCTAGGTGAATGCCGATGGCTTCACGCTTCGGGGGAGATAAATTGGAATCGATACCAGGAGGTGACCGGATGACGGTGCCGAAAATAGGGTCAACAAGAGCAACGGATCCTTTTTGGGGGGTGTTAGGGTTAAAGTTTTCACCTTCAAAGAAGAATGTCAAGAATTCCAACTTGCTGACTTACTCTATTGGCAAGGTGGGAAGAAATCATTAGGATGAAAGGTACAATATTTAAGCACCGGTGACCGGAGTCTAGAACGGGGTGCGAGTTTAGAAACTATCTCACTTTAAAATCCACATTCGGCTTGTCTTTTCAAGTTGTTGCAGCTTGTATCTCAACCATGAATAGGATTATGCCTTGCTTAATACGACGACAAACGGGTACGTTTCACATATCTTCAGTCATTTACGTTGGCTCTACTCCATCACAAATCAAAGGCTTACAACGTTCGACTTACACACCCGTGTGCTTGAATTCGTAATAGGATTACTTGTCAGGAATATCGATTCCTCCTTTACCCTGGTTGCAAATTGGGCCAAAAAAGGGATTTCTCAAACATTCACACCATTTTGAAGGTTGAGCGGTGATACATCCAGTTACACAAAATGGGGGAGAAAAATCTGTAATGGAAAATTCCTTCTTCCAAGCGCAAAAAAAAAAACCAAGAGGGCAGAAGTATGTCTCAAGTGTGTTTCTTTACGATTGCCTTCATGGGATTATTCGATCGAACAGAGAATTGTGCTAGAGTGCGATGATTAAAGTTTGTTTTGGAACAGTATATGTCTAATGTGGTTGTCCGATGTATGTAATTCCCTGTGGAAAACGGAACCAAATATTGGAAGGATTTTTGACAATGTTATCCTAATAATGGGAAGATTTGTTTAGGTTGTTAGTTTTCAATACTTTCGAATGTCCAACCAACCAAAAAATGTTTCCTGAAGGTTTTCGTCGAGAATTTTAATTAAATTTACTGTTACAGATTTTAGGGAATAAATTAATTGTTTTGTTTCGTTAATGTCATTAAATGGACACATTTGATTTATCACTTCAAATGATTTAATAAATACACTCTTCTACGGAAAACCTCAAGTACGCGTTCCTTGCTGTTCGCTGATTGATGTACAAAATGATTAATATCTAAAATCAACGAGGTAGCTCAGCGGGCACCCTCCGATGCACATGTGTGCGGTTTAGCAAGAGATGAAAAGTAGTTCAATGTTTTCCCGGGCACGGAAAATGGAAAACCACACCACCCATTGCGATGCGATTGAAAAACAATAGGGGATCAGTGACGTATCTTCCTCTCTCTCGCTATCTCTATGTCGCTATGTCCCCGCAGCATGATCGGTTTGTGAAAAAGGGTTTTTGAATCGGTAACCAATCAAAGAAATTCCCCGTGGAATTCACATGCGGGGCGAAGGCGGTAATAAGAACGACCCGGAACGAGTAAATTAAACGGTTTCACTAAAAACCGACGGCCCTGAAGCCGGGATGGACTGAATAATGTGTGTCCCGTTGGGAATGCCAGATGACTGTGTGATTGTTCTGTCCCGGGTACGGTGCTGCACGAGGGGGGCGCATATTGCTAGGACGTGTGTATTTATCGGGCAGTATGCGCTAGTCGTACGTGCATAAATTTCCCTCCCGAGGTACGCTTCAATGAAGATGGCTGCAAAGCCAGCGGTACAAAACATGACGTTGGACACGCGTTTCGATGGAAAATCTTTCATCTTTCACGCGGCTATCTCTCGGGCCGTGCATGCCACACCATCATTCGGTGCATAACAATTGGTGGGGAAATAATTTATAGTCGTGATTCTGAAGCCCTGCCGCCGTACGTTTCACGCCCCACGGCGAGTCATCACCCGGCGCTGTGAAAGCACGTAATCCAGTAAAATGCAAATATGATTAACTCGCCCCTTCGAAGGCGCTTTTAATTGTAAGGTACGCGCGAATAATGATTTACGACATGTCGGCGGAGTGAGACATGCGCAGCATAAGTGCATTATGTTCGGCATGCGTGTGTGTGTGTGTGTGTTTGTGTGGAATTAGTTACCGATGCTACGATCACGGAACGATTATCTTGTCCACAAAGGACTAACGTGGATCGGTTGGGGTTTGGTGAATGTGTAAGACAATTATTTGAAAATGCATTACCTTAATCAAGGACACACGCATGCACGTTACGAACCGGCCTGTGCCAAATAAGCCTTCCACAAACAAGCTTACCATTTCATCTGTTGATAGTCCACTTACAGGCAAAACCCCCTTTTAAAGTATGCGCCTTTTGTGTTGCTGGAAAAATCCTTCCCCGTTCGAAGGCATCTTTTCATGTGTGTGACCATTTGATTAAGCATAAATCATTTTGATTTATGGTAGCCAAAACGAAGTGCGAACATCGCACGCTCTCGCATCATAATTAAAGTGGTCGCTAATGAAACTATAAACAGTGGCTCCCGTTGCCCCCCGAGGCTTGGTTGGCATGCCGGAAGCACACGCTTTTGGAATAATTTTCAATTGCACTTTTCGAAATGAATTTACAGGGAAAAATAATAACAGCAAAGAAGAGAAAAAAACACCAAACCGAGTAAATAAAAGCAAGCAAACCAAAAACCCGTGTTTGGGGGAAACAACAAAACAACAACGAGTCGCACTCGATACGGAACTGAACAAACTTAATTTCAGGGGCCGCTCCAGCTTCCAAGGGATGTTCCGGTGGTGTTACCGGCTGTACAAACAGTCAGCTGGCAAACAAGAAGGCAGGAAGAGATTTATTTCTCCTCCCGGAAAGGTGGAATTAAATTTAAATTCAATCACACGGGTGTGCAGGAGAGGAGTGGACAAACGATGGGCCGTCCGTGTGTCGGAGTGACCGTATCGAAATATGATTACAATGTTGATATATGGCTCTCCCGGATGCTTCGAATCGACGCTGGCTAGCTGGAAATTGGTTTGGGGTGGTAAATAAAATATTGGTTTTAAAATTTTCCAGACCACGCCATATCTCGCATACCCTGCTCTCCCTGCCTAAAAGGGAAGCGATGGCCATTGAATTTTGAGGTTTTTTTCTCGGTTGGTTTTTGGCCAGAGAAGGTGAAATTAAACATGCAAATAGCGTGTGTACCGTGTGCGTACGTTGGCGTTAAAATGTTGCTAATGTGTGAATGTTCTTTTAATTAAATGCACGGCAAGGCTGTGTGACGGTTCGCTAACACACCAATCGGACACGTGTGGGGGTTTGTGGTAAATATAGCACAGATTTATTAAGATGCTGACCAAGAACGTTGGAAAGATGCGCTCATCTACCCGTAATCATCATCAAGAATAAATACGAAATTCATACAGGGTTTCAAGAAGTTAAATTGCTTTTAAAAGTAATATTTTCCCACTAATTAGTGTTCGAATTTGAGATTTCTTCCTTATAGTTTCCTTTAAGTAAAAAATGTAAGAAACTATCATAACAGATTTTTGTCTTAATCATAATTTATCTAAAATTATCGTGTGTTTTTAGCGCAACAAGGAAGAAATTCTTATCGTCCTTATTTACCAAAATACTCGCTCTCCGTTACTGGTTTGTGGTTATAAAATAACAGTCTCGCTATACACACATTTTGCTCGATAAAAAATCTTCTAAAATCCTTACCTCAAAAGCAACCTGAGCCACATGACAAAATATCCTCGCATATCCTCTCACGGGCAACCGCGAACGAAAAAAGTCGTTGAATATTTAATCCACGTGATGTGCGCACCCCTGGATGTGTGGTGCATAGAACGCCCGTAAGTTATGCCTACCTGCACAACACGGTGCGTGAAAGTGGAATGTACATTCCTGCGGTGGTGGTCTGTGAAAGCCTTAGAATATCTCGCACGCACGTCTCGCTAGCGATCCGTGCAAGGCGCAAGTTTAGAGCTTCATTATGGTACGGGCGTTTCAGGCCGCCTGTCATCGGCTGGGCTGAGCTGGGGCCGAGGGTGGTTTTATGGGAAATGCCACAGCGAAAGCCTATCCTATTTGAAGCTGAATGAACATGCCTTGCAATATGTCGATTATGCGAGACGCGGCTCGAGATGCTGATGATGGCGGCGGTGGGGAATGATTGTGCCACCGGTGGTTACGTTACGCCCGAATCTGAACATGGGCGTCATGTTTCGCCCAACCATGAAAAAGATGCGCGTAACGTAAAGGCGTGCGCTCCGTTGCTGGAAGCGAACCGTAATGAACGGCTGGAAAGTGTAATTTTATCCTGAAAATGAACATTCAATCCATCTGATGCCTGTCGGTTGCGTCGGCATGGCAAGAATATCGCAGATAAAGTGTATGGACGGCTTTCACGGTTGAGGAAGTTCCACGATTGATGGTTGGCTTCATTATGGGCTCCTTTTTGGACTACATGTGAGTGTGTGTGTGTTTTTTTCTTTTTCTTTTCTTGTGCCCTCTCTTTCTCGCCCATCGCAGGAGACGTATGGCTTCGAAGTAGTCTGCGTTAGTGAAGATATTCAAGAGAGGGTGCTCGCTCTTCCTACCAAGGATACGGACTATTGACGAAATTTTGAAACGTGATACATGTTCTGCCACGCCAAGACGCCAAGATGTGGTCCAACACCGCCACGACACGGCAAAAACCTCAGATATACGGCACATTGTACGTCATTCTGGGACGTGAGGGAATAACGTTATTCACGTCACGATCGCGTTTCGCTTCTCGGCAATATAAAACAGCTTTCCATCTCGGTCCAATATTTATGCCTTCGAAGATTCGGTTTCGAAAGCGTCCCATGGTCGGCGGATAAGCCGCACTACTTCACCATATCTGTGTAGCGTCACTTCATTAGGAAGCTATCGAAAATCAGAAACGCCAGATATGGCAATTCCAAGCAGTATGGTCTAACGCATCCTGGTGGTTTGGCTAACACACGACGCCTAGCATGTGCTGACATCCACACGTGTTCTCCTATTCCTTGGGATTAATGGTAGAGTAATTGTAAAATTGCACTCCAGCCTTTACGCCTCCTCTCCTGTAGTGCCCAAAGGCCCTGAAAATCCTGTGGGATTTTAGGAAGTAGAGTTAGTAATTTTATTGCATTTTCTCGGTACAAATATTTGCAAACATGTGCGATGCTAGAATGCTTCTCACCACCCTAGACATTTTCCAGCTTCAGTTTGAAGCTTTCTCGAATGCAACGTATACACCGCGTGCAACTGCAACTGCATAACCCCACAGTTACAGGCAGCACACGATCGTACCCCATTCCAAATGCAAGAAGAAAGAGAGTAAATATTGTTTGTAATTATGGAGAATTTGCATTTTATGAATCCCGGAAAGCGCGGTACGGTACGCCCCCGTTCTGGTTCCGGAGTGTTGTTTTTTTTTCCTCCGGGCGAGTAATGGAGAACAAAAAATACACAAACGGAAAATCTTTGCTGGAAAAACAAATGCGGAAATGGAAGTCTGACTATGGCACAGGAAAGAGACGCACGCGTGGCATATGGTTGGAATCGTTTTTCGAGGTGGAAATGTTTTATTGAGAGTTAAAAACAAATGTTGTTTGACAGTGTGGACTGGTTGTAATGGTAATGGTGCTATTATATGCAATTGTGTGTTTTGTGTTGAGAAGATAAAGCTTTTTGTTTTGTCCTGTGTAAGCTTAAAGTCGTTTATAGGTCGTTACACATTTTCCGGAGAAATTAATGACATTTGGGCATTGCAACTAGCTCGAACTAATGATATAAATGTTAGCGGTGATACAATGTATAAGAATTTGCATACTTTCAGGCTCTATCTTTATATTATTTTACTTGGCATGTATTGGAAAGTTTAATATGCTTCCTTTTATTTATATTAAAACAGGAAATGATTTCCTTCCGGCTTGATCAAGATTTAGAGAGCTATTCTTCGTTGCTTGTTGAGTGTTGAGCGTTTACTTTAAATAATAATCTCTCCCTAAGTCATAAAATTGCTAAACTCCATTATTGACAGCACGACCATTGAAGCTCTTTGTTCAAATATTTACATAAGCTTTTCTTCACAATACAAAACAAAACAAGGCAGGAGAAAAAAAGCAATACCTAAAGCATCAGCCTCAAAAGAGACATTAATAACCGTTCACCGTAGGAAATTTGTCATGTTTTGTCAAATATAAATTTATTGACTGTGTCGTAAATTATGTTGCCCGAAGCATTTCTTCACCTGCTTTTCACCTCCTCCCATGCGGAGGAGCTGGTGTGATTTGCTGGACGCGCTTTGCCACGGCCCAACATGCCATGTCACGCGGTAGATGGATCAGCGCAGGCGATGGCGCTCACTTCCGGGGCAGGATGAGAAGCAAATGCCACGTGTCTCTCCTTTGTGGGACGGTGTGTCTTTTCCCTGTGTGTGTGTGTGTGGATGCGTGAATGTGTGTGCCTTTCCATTTTCCACCAAAATGGGACCGTTGGGAATTTTGCATTGACAATTGTCCATTAACCATACCAGCACACTGTCGATGACATCAATCCCTTCTGTCACCGGACTCATCGCTGGGCAAAGTTAACAAAGAGAAGAAATTACTAATAAAAAATGTAACACAGCTCTGGGTGAAGTATGATGCGAAGTGAATTGTGTGAGGCTTTCCATAACGTTCAGATAACCTAGAACTACCAAAAGTTCTTTTATTTGATTTTAATCATCGGACGTGCAAATATGGAACATTGTACATTGTTCCCGGCAACGTCAGTATGAACCTGTACTCGTGTTTCATTTTTATGGACTTTACTCGGGAAAAAAATATTTGTTTGTCCAATCCACGTATAAAATTAAAAGATTTATGGTCAAAGTTGAAAAATAAAACACAAAATAAATCACATTTCACTTGTTTAATCTTTCAATTTTCATTGTTATATGGGTTTTATCTCATTGTCAATATTTCGCCCCTTGTTTTGCATAATTCCATCCATATAACCTTTACAGTGAATATGTGATGTAAGGAGGAGCGTAACGAGTTTTCAACCTTCATAGGTTTATGTTTTTTTCGTGTCTCCATGCACCAGAGTGTTTCCAAAATCGGAGCAAACAAGGTCGTTGTGTAAATAAATTTCGAAAAGACATAGCTGCATTCAATGCAGCATGAAGGTATGGTACAGCAGCAGCAGCAGCATCTTTTCCATGCTGACATAGCAAAGCATCCCAGATCAAATAAACTTCCAGCGCAATTTTTGCTCCATTTTTTTCACTGTGTGTCGGTCACCACTCACGACATATTTTTGCGGTGAAACTCAATTGTTCTTCCTTGCACACTGTGTTTGCACAACTTCCGCCTTAGTTGTGTTTTTTATTCTCGCCCGTGTCTCTTACGGACTAGGATGATCTTCGTTTTTTATCTGTAAATGCATACCCTCATGGCGCATACAAAATAAGAAAACCCATGCTCTACCGATCATCCTGACTTTGATGTAGCGCTCACAACAGTGGATCTGCCCAGCCAAGACAAACACTCAACAACTACAGCAACTCCAAGTGTGCAACCGAGCGTTCCGTTTCCAGGGAACGTGCCGAAGGACGAGAAGATTTTCCCCGAGTCCAAATCGAACCTCGGGAATGCAGATCAACCCGGGACGTGGATGGTGTGTGCATTCCAAGCCGCAAAGCTGCTCGATGCTTGTAATTTTCTCAAGTGTATTTACTGATGCCGATTTACTTCCTGTTTGTCTGTAGCGCAAATCTTGAAGATTTCCAACCCCGAAATGTGCTCGCTATCTTGAGCAATTCCACCAAGCGCTGAGTTGATGTTTGAGTTTCGGTACGGCAAGCACTGCTCCAGTGCAATGGTTCTGTGCATTGCCATTTCGTGTACCGTGCTCAAGTGCTCGAATGTACGGCAAGAGATAAAAAGAGCGGCTGCAGTTCGATCCAATGCGAGCTCCTCCGAAGCATTATGAAAGCGAAACTCAAACAAAAGAGTGTGTACTTGGTGTGTGCAGCGCGTAAATCGTTCAACAAGAAACTACCCCGAAGAACAACCAAGTGAACAGAATATAGTTTTGATGATTAGAAGAAGGAAACTTATCACGTTTTATTCCATTTTTTTCTGGAAGGTGAAGTCCCATGTTGCAACTAGTTGGATGGGTCAGGAAAAAAAAACTGTAGGAAAATCCGTTTAATGAAAAGCTGGTGCCACAAAACAGTGGACAAATTGTTAAAACAAATTCACTTTGGTGTTGCAGCTCCACGTAAAAACCTTTTTCTCTTCTACGAGAGCAGTGGGGGGAGGTTGGTATAACATAAATTGTAAAATTGTGTGCCCAGTTTTTTCAACCGGTGTGTGTGTGTCAGCAGTTGTTGGTGACTCTTGGCCAATGTGAACACCCAAGCAACTTTTTCGTTTTACAGCTTAACAAGAGGGCCCTGTTTCATAAAGTTGTGTTTCCTACTACATGGTTTGTTTTGTTTGCTTATTGGTTGGGTGGGAGACACAACGAAAAAAGAAAATAACCACCCTCTTCGAACGTCCTGGATGACAAATTTCATTACAACACCCCACTCACACTCACATACCCCGTTCTCAAAGACTTCGTTCGTTGGATCGCCAAGAACCCCGTTCCCGGATCTAGTACGAATCCGAAATAAACGGTGTAACGGGTGGTGTTGGGATGTGGCCGGTAATATGCTTGTAGTGAGCTAGCTGTCGTAAAAGTTTTGCTCCCGTACCCGGGGACATTTGGTCACCCCGACAGCCGTTGCATTTGTGATTAACTTTTACGTCACTTGGAAACATCTCTCACCCTTTTTCGGTGGGGCTATATGCTTGGGGAATGCGAGCGGCAGTAGGGAAACTGCAGATGCAACTGAGGTTGAATGGTTAGAAGTGTGTCTAGTGGGATATTTAATAGCCGTGCCAGATACCACGAAACATGTACAGACACACACATGCACTGCAGCATTTCACAAAAACCAGACGCGTTTTGTTATTCGGGACGGGTCAAAACGATTCCATAAGCGCTCTGGCACAACCCAATTTGAAGGGGTTAAGCTTTGCGGTCATAAGTGAAGGTTTAGGTCGAGATTTGGAGTTGTTAAATTGGAAAGGATTTAGCAGGAAATTGTCATTGAAACGCACACTGTTGAGCAATAAACTCAAATTCTGAACTGACTTAAGTATCTTAGTAACTACTTACTCAGTTGTAAAAGCGCCATCTATCGGCAAATACTTACTCAATGTTCTCGTTTCCAACGTATGGACACTACTACTCAGAAAACCGTTGGACAGATGAAACGAAGCACGTAAAAGTGTGCCATTTGCTGAGTTGACATTTCTGTTCGATGATATTTAGCGCACTGCTGCTGGGGGGTGCGTGCCCCAAATAGGACAGTTCACTCATCAACTGGTGGTCATTATTTTTTCATCCCTGAAAGCAAACGGTAATGATGAGTGAAGCGACCAATGGTAAAAGGGGACACAACGATTCGTTAACTAGTTGCAGGAAATTAAATGCGATGATAATCCATTTCGAGGCAGTAAAAGGCCGCACGGATGACACTACGGATGTGAAGTAGAGTTCTTCGATAGAAGAGACGATTACAAAATGATGATCCCGGATGAGAGCATGTGTGAGCTCTCTCCAACACAAAAATGGCTTGATATAGGAGGACAAAAAGATGTGATGGACGGCGGGTGACTATCGTTATCCTTTTGCGTGGATGGTTGAATTATGGTGTCCCGAAGCGGCTCAACCTTGATTCTTCGCCCTGCGTTCGCCGCGTTAGGGTTGAAACCGTGAACTCATAAATCTAGTTGACATGTTGCTTTTTGCCGTCTCGTTCCTTTCGGCTCGGGTTTCAAGTCTTCGAGCGCTGTGCTGTACGAGGGCAGGGCAGGGCAGAAAATTGATCATATTGTTTGTTCCACCCGAAAGGTCCTTGAGCACACGTGAAGGCGAAAGGCTTGCTCGTTTGGGACCGGTTGGTACCGAAATCGGGACAAATACACTCGGCAACACGTTCTTCCGAGCGTTCAATGGTTCCGGTGCTACCAGCACCATTATCTGTACAAGGGGGTTCGCTTGTGTTCCCCGGCAACCCTTGTAACCCTGCACGCATATTAAGCGTTGTTGTAAGGACGCCATATTGGTGGTGATTTATATGAGAACGATATCACTTCCTTCCTGATGGCGCTACCAACCTGATGCTGTTACTCTAGGCCGAAGAAATAGCCGATGGATGACCGTTTACTTACGACCATATGTTTCGGGATTGGTGCGCGTTTGTATGTGTGTTGGTCGCTCTAAACATACTCTACCATTAGGAAGAAAGAAAACATCAAAATGGGGGGCGGAAAAAAACAACGATCCCGAACAGTGAGTGTCCTAACTGTCACACTGAGAAGACGAATTTATGTGAGTATTTTCGTGCACTATCTACTTCGACCCACTGGAAAAGCTCTCCAGCAAAGATGTTGGCGATGATATGCACATTCCTTTTCGGGTTTCCATTCGGGTTCCAAGCGTACGACAGCCTCCCCCCGTTGAACAGATATCGTTGCCGAATGGCGACATAAATAATAGAGCATCCGATTCCACGTAAGACGCCGGGCTTCACACCTTCCATCGAAACGAAAACGAATGGAATTATGTCACTCTTGAATGTGTGTGTTTTTTCCTTGAAGATATACGTAGGAATTTCTTGAAGAAGACGACCCCCTCCCATAGCAGGTGAAACGATTGCCTTTGTCTCCGATGATGTTCACGAACAAGATCTGTGACCCAGGACTCGTTTCTGACCTGGAGGCTGATTAATATTCTAATACGGTTCTACCGGCTTCGTTCTCTCGGTTTGATTTATATCGTATCCTTTTGGCCTTTTCGGTATCGGGCCGGTTGGGTCATGGGCGCATCCAAGCATTGCAGTTCGGTATGCTCCTTCGATCAACGACGAACGGCGAATATCCTCGTGGAATAAATTAGACACTCCATTACCTGTACCGGACGGCAGAAGATCCGTCCCCGCTAATGTCCTTATTGCACACGCGTCCCGTGTGCGACTTCCGAAAGATAAGGGATATAGAATGTTCCAACAAGATTAGGGATTATCGGGTTTGAACAATTTCTTTTGTGATATTATTATGCCAAAAAACCCTCATCTAAATCATTGAAATAGATTATCATGTGATCAATTTTTGGGTACCTTATTTTTAGAAAAAATACCTAAAAATAAACTCCACCTAAAGTACCTCAAACACGCGATTCCAATTCTAAACACGAATGTCCCAAAAATAACGTCCAACTACAGCGAACTGCTGAAGCTCCAACTAGTCGTCACTGTACGCTCGCACCGTAAAGTCCCATAAGATGGTGACAGTTTCGCGCGTAATACCAATTTCACCCAAATGGACAGCACTGCCAAGTGAAATGTGGAGCTGGTTGGCAAATTCCATCGTATTTCTCACTGTAGTTTCTCTTCCCGCTTCGTACGGAGGAAATAAATTTTCGGTAACGCTTACATATTTCATGGTTTTTCAGCTGTTACTATCCATTTTGCCGATGGTGCTACCATAGCGTTTCGTTCCAAACCCTTAAGACGACCCCGTCAGCGAATTGGATAACCGAGCACTGGCAGACATACAGTCGCGGAAACTCACAGCACACAGACACAAACATACGAATAAAGGCGAATAGGAATGGGATTTCCATCCGTCCTCCTGCCAACGCAAACGTTAGTTGCAAACGATTCGAACGTTTTCCACGCGACAGTTAATCTCGCGCTGATGGAAATTTAAGTACCGCACCGTAAAGTTCGGCAAATGTACTTCCGTTTACGTTCGAGATCTTGATATCAGTGTGCTTCACCAACTCGCCCTTTGCCCGTACCGTACCGTGGAGTTGGAGCTAGTTGCTACAAAATATTTACCCACAACCATCCATCCGGTCCAGCGCCATGGTTTCATACGACCACGACCAAGAGGAAGCGAGTCTTGCCATTCGGGCTGATAAAAGTCGCCAAAGCATTCTTGCCTCTCGTGTGTCCGCGAAAGTCGATTCCGTTCCGCCTGTGAAGAAGATGACGTTACGACGAGCCTGATGCGGAAGGAAGATGTTGACGATGATGCTTGCAAATTTATCATCATTATTCAGGGCTTAGCTTGGGTTAGTACCAGCGAACCATTTGGGCACCGGGAACCAAGAAATTCAGCATCCGTGGCCGTTTGCAGGAGGATGAGGTTGATTTCTCAGATCTCGCCGAGGATGATTTGCATTTTTTTTTTGCGCGTCTTAAAGGACGACCTGCCTCATTTGTCGAACTGATGGTCTCTAACCCATCGCTTCCCAGACTAAATGGTTTGGGCGTTTGTCTCTTGTTCTCATCGTAGAAAGCTTCCCGCTTTTCATTGCTACGTTAAGGAGTAAAACGGAGTGATGGTGTGGTTAGAGAAACAAATCGCTAATCTGACCTCCTGCGGTGATCTTGAGAGATTAGTCTTGAGGGAACGAGTTGCAGCCCTTGAACGGGAATGAAGTGGCACAATTTGCTAAGATCCTCATTACTATTTGCCCTTCGAATGTGTTACATTTTTGGGAGAAGCTTCCTGAAGAAATTCATTTCCTCTCCACAATCTACCTTTAATATAACCATTCAAATTGTAAGTTGTTTAGTTTTAATAATAAATTTAATGGTGCAAGCTTTTTGATAAAACATTCGTATTTCCAACACGAAATAGATCGCTTTTATGGGGGTTCTTCACTTGGATGTGAAATGTAAAGAAAATCTGCAAGAAAGCGAACAATTCTACACGATTGTATCCTGGTCATGGCACCACCAAAGAAACACAAAGTGCAATAAAAATCCGCCCAGCTCCATCTAGGTTTTACCGCGCCACCGAAGAGGATGGGAATGCAGTGGCAAACGATGGGGTATCAATTTAAAAGTTGTAATAAAAACTCATAAAGTCATAACTTCACCTGGTTTCCTCGCTTCTCGTTCACCTTTGCAAAGTCTTCGCAGAAGCGCGCGCAATAGCAACTAGGCAAAAGGAAATAAATTATGCATTTTTTGTCGATGCTTCTGCACGGGAAAACCAATCTACAATGATTTTAAAACGCAAGAGAAAAGGTGGCGAGGTGGATTGGGGTGCCAATAGAAGCACGAGAAAAGCTGCCAGAGTGTTTCACCCATTCAGGTGGAAATGATAGAAGTACAAGAAGACTTGCTCGTTGCTGCATTGCATTAAATCTGAATCGTTTTTTTTTGCTTAATCGTTTTACACTGACAACTGTGACTCTGTTCAGTATGATTCTCACCAATCGGTCCGTTCTACTACTATCCGATTACAATGCTCCCAGCGAATTCCTTTTGGGAAGTGGAATAGTCTGAAAATGCATTCCGATTATGCCATTTTCACTTTCACACCACTTGGTGGATTGTTCTCGTGCGAAAAGAATGAAAAGAATGTGCAAACGGGTTAACGAGGGGATAAATCGAAGGTCATCGACATCCGCACTCGAATGCAACTGTGTGCAGTAAAACAATTTCAGTTGGTATGCCGTTTGGGGTGGCCTTCGGGAGCACACAGTGCCATGCAAATAATTAACACCCGTGTGTGATGGGTGGCGTGTGTCATGGCGGCCACGATTACTCACGGCTAACGTTGTTTGTCTTGCAAGTGAATGATTTCGCTTGGAAGGAAGAATATTTTTAGACCGATCGCGTCTAGCTTGCAGAGCAGAGATGCAGTTTAAAAATAGCCACACCGGTACCGTCGTAACTTCGGCAATATAAAACCGTGGTACACTTGCTCAGACAACTACCGTGATCGTGTTCTTCATTGTCTTGTGCCTTCTGTAGATCGTTAAAAACGGGACGCCTTTTACGACCCAATCGTGTATCGTTTTTCCTTTCCTTTTTCGTATCAAAATTCTTTCTAACCCTCCACCGGGTTGCAAGATTCATGCTGCGAAACACCTGGGGGAGTAAATAGCTCTTAAATATTTGATTCTATTAATGAACCAACCCAGCGTTCGGGAAGCAGAATCATTGGGCGGTAGGCGAGAGAGACTGACCTATCCCGGCGAAATAAAGTCCGGTACGATGGTATTATTCCAACTGCCCTGTCTGTTCCCCCCGGACGGTTGGCCCCTAAACCCCGTGTCCTTGTCCTTGGTAGGGGCGATTGGGTGTAATACACTGCAAGGAAAAGCATTTTGGGCATCATCCATTTTCTTCCATCCCGTGCTGTAAGAGCAAAGAGAAAACGGTAGTTTATTTTCCCCCAGTGAGTGGACCCGGCTGGCTTGTGTAATGGTCATAGAGAAAGAAGGGAGGGAGGGAAAAAATACAACTTTGCAGCATTTCAGGCGCGCACACGTCGGGGGCTCATAAATAGTAATTTATTGAAATGAACGAACGCTTTTCCCGTTTGGTTTTGGAAAGCGGCGTTATATTTCTCTTCTTTTCTCGCTCTCTCATTTTCCAACCATCCACCCCAGCTCCATCCCATACGGTAAGAAAAAGTTTATGGTTTACCACTTTCTAACATCACAACTTTACCTTCGCTCTTCGGTACGCGTTATGTTGGGCTGGGGAAAAAGGAGCCATGAAGCATAAACACCCCAAAACAGTGATGCATAAGTGTGAAAATTTTAGACAGAAATGCCTTTTTTTTCTAGAATGCCCAACCGAGGTGTATAGCTTTAATTTTGCACATTGCTTTTTTGGGTAGCCTAAAGAAAAAGGGCCAATTTTCTACCTCAACGCTTTTGCTCGGAGGATGGAAAAAACGGAAACAGTGTTGCACATTTTCAAGGCCTATTTCCATTCGAAGGGGAGGGAAAAGCACCCGGTAAAGAATAATTTCATTTTGGCTGCAACAAAAATAAAAACAAACCGAAAAAAAACGAGACAAACCAAAAGAAAGAGCGCTTGCTTCCCATTTTCACACCCGGTTTGATTTTCCGGTAAACGAAAAGAAAGAATGGTGAAAATAAAACAGACGAGAAAAGCCGGTTCTGTACTGTTTTTGTTTCCATTTTCATCGTTGCACGCTTCCGTCTTGTTTGATATTACGCTAGTAGTTTCATTAAAGATTGCACCCAAAACAGGCGGGAAATTCGTGAAGTTTTCCTATCGTTTGCTCACACCCTTGCTAGCAGCTAGCAGCAAATCCGGTACTGCAATTTTCAGGTTTGTTTTGTTTACTTCAATCCCCACGCTTTTCGGCTTCTTCTAGCGCATCCCTGCATGATGATACTGAAAGATGAAAGGATTTTTCCAGGGTTGTTTTTTGGTTTTGTAGAGGTTTTTTTTTTCTTTCTATGCATGTTACTAATATCGTTATGCCCCAAGCGAAGGGAAGGAACGAACGCAGCAGTCGCTTTTCTTTGCGGATATTTTGTTACACCATTTCACCTAAGCCAGGGCGAGCGTTATCTTGGTCATTAATATTGTATGCAGTTTCCATTACGTTTTCCGGACTGGGAAGTTGTTTCGTTCGCATGTAGCCCACTCCCGTCTGCTGGTGAGTCGGTGGTTTAGCAGATAAACGGTATTTTAGAAGGCTGTTTTCCCTGTTCAACCTGAACGATACCGGACGGTCAATGTGTGTGTATGTTGACTTGCATTCAGCTATGCTTTTGTGCAGGGACGCCATGCATCAGATAGTGAATGCGCTCCCAGCGACTGGTTGGGTTTTTGGTCGAACTACTAACCCTCACTTGTAACGCGTACCAAACTAAACCAAAACTGAATTTCTACATTTGCAGGTGATGGGTTCTTGTTACAACCGAGCGATAGATACCGACAAACGCTAGCGTGTTGGGAAGAAATTAATCTAAGCCAGTCGGTTGCTGCTAAAACCATACCACAACGCAGTTGTTGAAGCTCCTAGCGGTGTACGATGGGCAGAAGGATTTGCGTTTTCTTTTCACTTGAAACCAAGGCACTGGCAGGAATGGGCGATGGAAAAGTAAATTTAATTACAGTTTACATTTTAGACGGCTTGGTACATGGTGAAGCGTTACTTCGGATGTGTGCAAACTGTATCCCGAAAATAACTTGCCTTATTTACTCCCCACGTTGCCTTCGCTTTCGCACAGTAGCGTTGGATAGGAAGGCAACCCGCATGCATTTAGCATCAACGGATATCAAGTCACACGCTCCATATTTGCAAGCAATGTTCCGGAACGGGTGGTAGTATGGTCGGTGTAACCATGTCGTCCAACTCATTGGCGGTTTGCAAGATGCAACGCTTATAGCTGTAGTAATCCAATGTGAAACATGGGAAGCTTCTGTCCAGGGAAATGAAGATTTTTTTTTTCCATTGGAAAAATGTTTAGACTTGCTCCAATAATACAACAACACATTACACAGCTGCTGCTTCCGGAATCCATTGAGGTATTCCACCAGTAGGAGACTTGTCGGTTGAGATGCGGTTAACCCTTGGTGCTATGTGGAATGAATGTTTCCAAAAAATCCTCTCCTTATCTACACCGTATCGTCTGTGTAACGCGGAAGGATGAACCTTTGAAACCAAACCAGACAAGTGTCGTTCGACCGGTGACCGGTTCGGGAGGAATTCCAACAAGAAGCTCAAACACAGCTCAAGTCTATGAGTCAGAAAGTTAAAACGAGTAAGACAGCTAATATCCATCTCCTGCTCCGGTGACTTGCCTGCTCCCATGCCAGGTGTCTTATATTTTAATTACATTTCTAGAACTTCTAGAACTCTTCAGATCTGTACAACCCGTTCTTACCATGCAAACCCTCCCCCACCCCTAAGGGGGAAATGGTGCAACCCGTCATCAACACCACAGCCCTTAAGCCGCTCTGCCTTAATCTTGCCACTGTACGACGTCACCCGTTATCACCCACGACACCGGTCGGAGGCAAAGTCGTCGCAAATGCTCCGTATCAAATCGGTTCCGGTGTTGTCTATCGGATTTTTCGAAAGTGCTTAAGTAACTGCCGTTGCTCGTCTGGGTTGCTGTCACATATTCCCACACCTTGGCGTGTTCCACATACGACATACGAGAGGATTTTTTTTGCCTTCCTGGTGTTGGAAAAATACCCCAAGTGTGAGTATAGCTTTCGCACTCTCTGCTTACAATATATTATTCACGCAAAGCCTATTAGCGTCTTAGAAGACGTGTCTGCGTGAAGTTTCATCCATAGCGTTGGTACGGGGAGCATGAGTCTGATTTTTCGTGTGGATTGAATTTGCATAAGGAGTGATGTGTCAGGATAAAATTGAGAAATATCCGTGGAAGATAAATTCATGCTACTGAAAATGTGTATTTTATAGTATTTTCAAATAAAAATAACCTATTTTGGATTCTCTTTTTGACATTTTCCTGTACTGATAAACTCTTTTCGGTGATAGCTGGTCACTAATTTCGTATCTCTTTTCTCTCATTACAGGTATGTTCCGTAAGACCAGACAGCAACAACCCCTCCACGCTCTCTATTCGTGCTCGAATTTAATGCCTTTTTTACGATCATCGCATAGTTCTTAATTAAGATTAACAGCAGTAACGATGTCGATTAAAATGGCACACAGGTAAACAACATCCTCCCGGGCAAACAACGGAATGGCACACGGAAAATGAATCCAGGACATTATTTTGCACCGGCTCGTTGTCGTTTTTCTTGCTTTTTTGTTGTACTCACTCTATTTAAAGCACTGTCCAAATTTTGGGGATGAAAAAATACCCGGCCGAGTGTTTTGGGCATTCGAAAATTAATTAAACCACCTGGTGTTGTTGCACACCGCG
>KI423236.1:20903-32219 GCA_000473375.1 Anopheles culicifacies | reverse complement strand
CAAACAACGGCTATGGATGATGAAGAACCTATAGATGATTCTGTGGAAGATCTTGACAGCAAAACAGTGGAAGCTACGATCGTAGACGACGCCCAGAACGAAGAACAAGAGATCTCCAAGGATGATGGGGAAATGCCCACCGAAGAAGACATTGTACATGAAGAATTGGTGAAGAGTAGTGAGGAGCTCGATCAATCTGTTTCAAGCCCACAAGGAGAAGATAACGTCGAGGAGATGGAAGTAGAGCAGGAGATTGTAACGGACGAAGATGAATCATCGGATAGTGAAGATAATACGGAAGGTGACAGTCAAATAGAAAATCCGCCAAAGGCAAGCACAAACCCAGAGAAGGAAGAGACAAAAGAAGAAGAGTCCCTGGAATCCGGAAGTACTCCTGAAACCCGATCTATCGGTGAAGCTGAGGTTTGACAATCGATGTTGGATATTGTGATGCTCAGGAACATCTTCAATGTTTCGCAATGTTGTTTCCTGTGCTCTCTTCTGCTCTGCATCTCTGTTTTTTCTCTTCTACGCGATGTTTATTTATGACTTGGAATGTGCGCACCATTTTTGAATTATTTATCTGTAAACAGTTCCAGTCCTCTTTCTGTCGACTATGCCTCTACCTACAGTTCTTCTACTACACTCTAGCAACGTTGTTGTTTCAGCTCATCTTTTCACACTCTTCAATCACTTATCTGCTTTATTGTTAATCACATTGCCCGCCTCTGAGTCATACACCTTGTAACAAGTTCTCGTGGTTATTCTATACATAACTACGTGAAGAGAGGCGGTTCCTAGCTTCCTTTTTCTTAACAAACGGGCTTTTTGTGGGTCTTTTAACTCTGCTTTTTTTCGCTTCCGCACCGTCTCCGAGTGCGAATGATGATGGGTGTGTTTAATTTTAGCTCATTTATTTTCCTTTAACTTTAATTACACTATCGCGCGATGGTGTGTTTGTGCAATTGATAACAACACTTTGTGCAAAGAAAATTCATTCCGAATCACATAAAAATGGTGCGTGTGCGTTGTGTGTGTATTGTGCTTTTGAAGGAACCGGCGGAGATGGAGGCCGATGGTGGTGACGTTGATGCAGAAGAGCAGGAACTCCGACGTGCCTCCGCAGCACTGGCCGGCAAGAGCGAGGACGCTGAGGAGCAGATGGGAATGGACGAAGTGGAGGAAGAGGAGGAGGACGAAGAAGACAACGGATCGGAAGCCGCTAAAGAGGTCCGGAGTTTCTGTTAAGATTCTTTTTGCTACGGTAGTCATGTGTATTATAGCTTTCGTAGATGATTTGAACAAATATGATACGTATCCTTCTTAGTGTCTCGAATACAACGGCTTTGTGCATGGATAAATGTGCGACTAATAATAATTCCCCGGTTGTTGAGTGATGTCCCTAACTGCTAGAGCTCCACGCACCGTACTACTGAACGTCTTCGGGAGCATTTGTAACTGATCCTGAATTTCTTTTCCTCGAATCTGTAGGAGGATGAAATATCCAGCAAACTGGTCGATACTGATGATCCCATGATGGCTGAACAGGAGCAGGAAGAATGAACCCCACCGGCCGGAGGGCTTTAGACACAACCACAAAAAATCTCATCAGTAAAGTTAACCACCAAATACTCACACCGTCATACGATCGTCATCATAATCATCATCAACAACGCTGAACGCTGGACATGGAAACATCTCACATCGAGTGCTACTGCAAATGACTTCAACACTACGAAAGCTCATGGGCGAACCCTGCCCATCTGGTCGTATTCGCACTTTTTATTAATCGCCTAATGATAGGTAAATGTATCAATGGCTGCTTAGTATACCGGCAGCCTTCCTTCGGTAAAGTTCCTCGCCGAGCAACGGTTAGAGGTAAACGTGCGGAGAGGGGAAGAGAGAGAGAGAGACGACACGATAAAGATGAAGGACGATCTTTGTCAAAGCGTGTGCGAATATTTAGTGTTGCGCGATCGCATTTAGCTTTTATCACGTTCACTGTTGGAAGTGCGATGCCGACACGATTATACTTACTGTGCCTTCAAGAAGGAACCAAGTGTACCGACGTGCCATATTTCATAATTTGCAAGGTGATCATTTGTTAAGGAAACTACGGTCAATAAATAAAATAAAAATGCTGTAATGCGGTAAAGTGCGTGTTCGTTCACCGATGACACTGTTGCGAAGAAGCGTTGTGTGTGTGTGAATGCGCCAGAAAATGGCGGATAGGAGGTAGCGTTTAGCCTATTATTTCTATTTAGAAGAGAATATGTGATCCTGGCAGAAGGGGCTTTGAGTGTATGATAGGCTTCACAGGAAGTAAGCAAAAAATAAATACCACTAAAATAAGTGAAAAGATCTATTCCATGATACTGTTTGAAAAGGCCTTCAAAGCACAGCCGAAACGTGCTAAAGGATAAGTTTGAAATGATGAGTGAGTCCAGCAGAATAGTGAGGTGAATGACTCTTGATCATGATCACATTCGATCGTGCCAGCATCGGCACAAGATACTCGAAAAGCTGGTATCAATCGTGATAACTGGTAAGTCTGCATATTTTCATTTTCAATACATTTTCGATTATAATGCCAAACAACAGCATTCTTTAAGCTGCGTAAGAACCTTACAACAGTCGCACATTTTTATGTATCGCTAGAAGCGTAATGTTGATGCTTTGGTACATATACATATCTGTGGCGCCGGCCGGATGCCCAGTCGAACTTCGGTGGTCCGGAGTGCAGACTTCAAATCTGTAGTCGATTAGCGTCGAAGTGGTTCGATTCCACCTACTGGGCGAAAAGGATTTCCCCACTCTCTCGTTTTATTTTCTATTTCTAAAACTCAATACAAAACACGGAGCAGTTTGTGTTTGCACAGTTCAGTATATTTTTTTCTCTTTTATACTACCCAAAGGGTGCCATAATTTCACCGTACCATTATTCCACAGGAACACAAATATAAACAATCTTTTCCATCTCGTTTTGCAATATTTTATCCACTCTCACTCGTCCAATTCCTCATTTAATGCTCCTCCACCATACGAACCGCAGGTAAGTGAGGTTTAGTCGTTCTGTCGTTGAATCAGTACACCTTTCTATGGGAATTATTCCAGCAGCTGTGGGGCAGCGCACACAACGTCCGGTGAATATCTTAAACGTTTTTTTATGTAAGTCATATGAACAGTGATTTTCTTAAACAAAGAACGGCAGAAGTAGAAAAGGGTAGAGTTGATTGGGAGAGAGGCACCTAACTAACGTCACAGTCTAAACAAATGATGAATCCCTATAACTGGACATCCTTCCTGTCGAGAATGCGGAAGTAACTGCTGTCTGGGGTCTCTGTGTGTGTTGTGTGTCCGGTGTGTATGTGTGTCCCTGTGTTCGTCTCGGTGTCCCTGCCACCTTTACCAGACGAAGTAAAATGATCTAGCCTTACACCCCACATTTACGATCCCTATGAAATGCGTGGACCGGGAAAGAGTGGAGGAAAACACCTCGGATACACCTCAGTCCGTTCGTTTTCGCGATTCTTCATCTTCGCCGTCCGATGAGTCGGTGGTGAATTCACTATCATTCGCCTGCATCTCGTTGTGGTCCGATTCGGATTCGCTGATGTCCCACTGCGGATGTTCGGTCGGGATTGCGGCCGGATCCTTCACGTCCAGCTTCAAATCAAGCTGCTGATCCATGCCGATGTACGAATCAGAACGTAGGCACACGGTAAACACGTACATGCCGGCCCACTTCGGTGCAGTAAACTTGAGCTGCACTTCCTCACGATGAATTAGGTTCGTCACGTGGTACGGCACGGTCAAGAGCGTGTGCGACTTTCGGTCGCAAATGTACGTCCACCAGTATTCATGCTTTTCCTGCAATCGATCAAAACAGTGCGTGATATAGTTACGATAAACAAATCTGAGCCAACCACTGCGTGTTGAAAGGAAGCCCAGCATTACCTCAGGAAACATTGGACAGTGAACCGGGTGAGATACTTTTGATCGTCCTTCCAGCTTTTCTCGTTTGTTAATCTTTTGCTGGAACCTATAATAGACAATGGTCGTTGAAAGTGGTCTATTCTTCTTGATCGATGGATCATCAAAACAAAATCTCTTACTTTTCCCACTCATCATCATCATCTGCCGCTGCCTCACTTGCATCGTTGTCGCTTTCCGCGCCACTTTCGCCGTCCGCGGATTCATCTTCCTCGTCAGCCCCTGGCGCTTTCCTTGCGCTGCTCTTGCCCGACTAAGAAAGAATATGTAAGAACGAATTAGTTGGCTGGAAAGTGCTCACCTGTTCGAAGATGTTCCGCGAAGACTTACCTTAGGCTTCTCACCCGTTGTTGTTGCCGATTGAGCCGCTGTCTGAGCTGCGGCTGCCGCCGCCGCAGCTGCTGCAGCACTAGCAGCCGCAGCAGCCGCCGCTGCCGCAGCAAGTTTTCGGTTGTGCGGTTTCGCACCAGCCTTAGCTTTACTCTTGTGACCCTTAGAGGATTTTGGCTGCCAACCGGATTGTTTTTTCACCTTCAAGTCCTGCTTCTGATCGTCGGTCACTTCCAACTCTCCGTCCGCATCACCATCACCGGTGTCTCCATTTTCGTTGCTTTCCCTACAATGTCATTGGTTAGTTGTGAGAACTTTCGTAAAACAAGGGGAAAAAGCCCTTCAAAATGTAATAGTACGTACGTGATGCCTTGCTTTTCCTTAGCCGTAGAATCTCCGAATAGTTCGGACATGCTGCGTCGAACCAGCTCCACCGTCACCGTCACTATCGCGCCAGCTGTTACCACGTTGGAATTTTCATCGTCCACCACCTCGCACTTCATATTGAAATCAATCAAGGGCAGGTGGCCGAGAACCTTTACCAGGTTACTGTACTGTTCATCGGATAAGCTGCGCAAGGCCGTTCGACGCTGGTCGTGCTTAAGCTGGGCCAACTGTTGCAGATTGCGCGTGTTAAATTTACGAGCCAGATGGGCGCGCAGATCTTTCGTCATGTGCGGTAACTGCATCAGCGGATGTTCCGATTCGCGCAGACCCTGTATAACCATCGGCGACAGCTTCATGCAGTTTTCGATCGTTTCAATCGACGGAAGTCGCTGAACTGGAAATCACAAAAATGTATTCAATTATGCCGCTCAATTCTTTGTCCGGAGGATGATTTGCCATCTGGCCTACTTACTCTTTCTCGCGTAAGCCAACATGATCAGGTGACTGACGCAGCTCACCATCTCCTGGATCAGGTAGGGACACTTGCGTACGATCAACTGTCGATCCAGCTCCAACGTGTTTGGATTCAGCGGGATCCGTGACAGATGTGCGTGAAGAATTGCGCGTGCCTTCAGAGAGTAGCTACGCGCAAACGGCAACTCTTTGCATTTCTCATTCAGATAGGGCAGCTCGCGGATCAGCGCCGGAACTTCCGTATTATCCGAAGGCCTTTCAACCACCTGATTGTTGTGTCTCTTTTCGAACTCGAAACTCGCTGTCAGTATCATGATGACGCGCTTCACCGCCATGTGTGGAGTTTTGTGGAAAAAGTACCAGTACATGTTGGTGGTGTCGAGCAGCACCTTATCGCCACTGTAACGAATCGAACGATACCACCAGGTACCGACGACGAAGGGTAACGCGATCATAAACACCACCACATACAATCCGAGCACCCAGACCGAGTTTTCCTTCTCCACAATCCACGAAGGCAACGCAATGCCAAAGGAAGTTGCACCGGGACCATCCGGATTGCCATACTTTTCCCAGTTCTTGCGTGCCTCATCATCCGTCAGTGCTTGGTACGCTTTCGTGAGCTTCATGAACGCTTTCTCGTCACCAGTTTCCTTGTCCGGATGCAGGATTACTGAGAGAGTTCGGTACGCTTTCTTGATATCCTTCTGGGATGACCCGAGCGGTACGCCCAGGATCTCGTACGGATCAAAGTTGGATATTTCGTAATCGAACTGGGACACTTTGTAGGTGAGGAATGCTAGTAACACCCAACCGGCCACTATCGATAGCTTTACCAGCAGCTCCTTGGTACCCTTGTAAGGGTCGGAATGCTCCATGGTGATTCGTTTCCGCACACATTCCTCACAATTACAGTTATCCTCCTTTGTTGTGGGATCTACGGGAAAGCAAAAAGGAAACAGAAGATGTAGTATTTCATCGCTTATTCAAACTGCAGTCAACTTTCTGGATAAGGCAATGATAAGAAACAAACAAGAGTACGGCGGAAACACAGGTGGTTTGGAAGCGGAACTGAATGAGGTGATGCAATTTACTTCAAGTTGAAGTTTGTCCCAGCTCCAACCAGCGTGACATTAAACGTTACAAGCAATTTGCTGTAAGCAAAAAAGTGTTTGCTATCGTGTGAAGCACATTGAACAACGGGGAACCCACGTCTGCATGGTTGGGGTAGAATCGTTACGGTAAATTAAATGTTGTTCGTTATATTCTCAGCGTTTGTACATATCACCAAAGAGTACTCAAACTAAAGTAAACCTTATCTTATGCATTATCTTAGCTGAAAATATTCAAATATCGTTCCTTGCTGAAGTAATGAAATAGCCGGGGCTCCACGTTTCCAGACCAGAACTATATAGTTCAAACGTTTCTTCCATTCCGGTAATTATGCTTAGGCAAAATGAATTACATGTAGGATTCTGGGAGCTATTTACACAACTGTTTTGCGTCCAAGCTCTCTGAGCAGATTCAACGCATCTCATCACCGATTGAAAGCATGGAATGTTTTCCCTTTTGTCGTAATTTTGCCATTAGAAAGTGCTACATCGATGCCATGGAACATTCTTGTTCATCTTTCTCCCCTCGCCAGACACGTCCATCACGGCGCACAGGGTGAAAGCCAACCGCACCAGGCGGACGTGCTCAAGCGGAAAGGAAGAAAAGAAAACAAGTCAAGTAACTGTACTTCGCGTTGGCCCGGTTTTTTGACAGCTCACCAAAACCCGACGACGTGTAGGGCTGCCGCTGCCAACACGCACGCACGCACAACTCCGAACGCAATCAACAGATTGTGGATAGTCGAAATGATAGAACATGAGGGATTCTTACCTTCCTTTTTCTTGCGTGGCCAAAAGTAGAACGTGGTCGGTACCAGAATCAGCGCCAGGAACGAGAGTATGAAGTAGAAGAAGGTTCCTCCACTCTCGTCGTACTGAAATTTCTGTCCGCCCATTGCTGGGCCGTTTGTGGTTCTGCTGGGTTTTGGCCGAGGCTACTATCCACCACAGTATGAGAGCAGCTTTAAAGGCACAGGGCACTCGTTGTTGTTCGGTGTCGTCGTTGTTGGTACACTGCTTTCACAATTCGGTAGAAATATTCCATTGATCAGAGCGACGGTAGCGATCTTATTTGGGTTCCAGGTGTATGCGCACGCCAAAGAAGAAAACTTTGCCACAATCACAGAACGTACCAACACCACATACGTGCATGCCTCGAATGAAGGAAACAGCGCAGGTAAGCTAAACGCATGCAACATGGCTGCCATATTGAATGTATTGTTTTCAGTGGATAAATGTTATTATTTCAAGAAATATGCAACAATCAATGTTTCAAGAATGGAAATTTTATTTGTAATTCACCATGCTGCTTCTTTATCAACAAGAAATGTTGGCAATTTAGTTAAATTTTCACAAAAGTTCAAGGCACCAACGGGTTTATAGCAACTGCATAAATGTCAAATCAAGCAATATGGCAGGACCTGTTTTTAGTTTGGAGCACAACTGTCAAAACGTAAAAAAACGTTATTTTGTAATTTACAAGTTTCAAATTAAAATTAGGCTCGTCTTCTCCCGAACCACACGTGTTTTTTGTTGAAGAAATAATTAGTTGGAAACAAAACATTAAATAACTGGAAACTCAAATCCAATACTCTTTATGGATAGTTCTCTAGTAAACTGTTGATGATCAATTTCTCGTTGTAATTTTTAAAATTTGAGGATGAGGATATGCGAGCAGTAGAATTTTGTAAAATGTTAATCCCGTGTATAAAAAAGAATATAATTTTTTTTTTTTTACATACATTTTTATTACATACCGTGATTTCTGCGTGCGTAATATTCGGTGATTGAAACCAGCCACGCGTTCTTCAAGATGCATCACGTGTTCAACAGAAGCTTATCTGATAAGACAGTCTCTTGCTTTTCGATTCTGATAATCTGGATTACATGCACCAATTCCTCGGTTCTGGTACTTACGTTTTGGATATTCTAACCGTTGAAATAAATCCTGATTAATGTAGAGTTTTTCATCAAAAACTCTATCCAAAGTTCGAAAGAGTACAATGAAAAAGGAAATGTGCCCTACGGTAGGTGTGGCTTTTTAGCTACCGATCATCGCCGAACATTAATGTACGCGAATAAAAACTACTTCTAGCGACGTACCTTTCCAGAGATGGGCACAGCTTACCAAGGGTCAATGCTAATTTATTGGTTCGCTTTGTTCGATCGATAAATATCGCTTTGAACACTGATCGCGGCGAATCGGTCCGCAAACAAACAACATTTCGGACGTATCAATTTTGCCTGTGTGCACTCTGTGAACTTGAATTACGTAAAATAATTGAACCATCTTGGTGTACATTTAGTTAAGTAATGATAGACGCAATGCTTTAAGAGGTATTTCGACGGTGTCTGTGCATTGCTTGCATCTTTCTATTCCCACCTGTAAGTAAACGGGAAAGGATTCTACGATGCTATTTCCGACACAGCATCACCATGTCGGCCATCGGTTCCAATATGTTACATTTTAAAAATATGGCTCATTAGCATAGTTCGGGCGGCCTGTGGTCAGGCCGGTTTTCAGTGCGCAATTTTCGCCTCCCTTTGGTGGATCCTTCTTTTTCATCTTCTACTTTTTGCGACACTGTGGGGGAACCGAATTCGATGATATAATCTCATCTACCATACCGCGCTAGATGCTATTGTCCAGACGTGGGGGACGTTTTGGGCGTACCATAATGGCGATCGTGCTTTCCAGCCCGTGTGGGATGATTACTATTCATCTTATGCTAAAAAAGTTATGCTGCTGCTCTACACACGAGCTCAAACGCACCCAGGGCAAAATGCGAAAACTGCAACGGAACGCGCGACATGGTTACGTGTCCGTCAATGGACTTCCCGATCGTGAGCGGTCCGTAGCGGAGCGAACTAACCTCTCGAATGCGTTTTGGATAGATGGACCACCAGCCGAACCGTGGGGAAGTTAGCCACGCTGGAAAATGCGTCCATACGCTGCTTGATGTTTGATGGCCTTTTCGGTGTGATGATGTGACTGACACGTTGGTTCTCCTAAACGGTCAGCCTGTGTGCCATTTTCGTGCTGAGAGAACGGAGGATAGCTTACCAAAGATATCGATAGCGGGCGAAGGGCTTTATCAAGTATGGTGCATCCTCATCGTGACGATGTGAGCGCATCTTCAAAGTAACACATTCGAGCATAAGGTCATCGGTGGAATCGAACGAGTGAGTGCTCTGGGTAAAGCGCATTAAGGGCTTGAACATTGACAGCATGCGCCCTCGTAGATCAATGTGTAATAATTGCTTTGTTTGCTCATCGTAAGGGCTCCAGTGCAGTGTGTCCTCTTTTGCGCTCGGACGTGTATGCGCGTACCTCAAAAAAACGGGGACGACCTTAAGGTCCAGATTCATCTGAAGCACACTGGAGTCAAGTTTAATGAGATTATTATGCTACAATGCGTCAGAAGCATCGTTTCCAAGTGTTAGAATTATGCACTTGAAATTGCAATCACCATGGTGGTGCCCCGGTATGGAAGTGCGATAACCACCGCAAGATCCTGACGACAAAAGCGGGCTGAATTCTCACGCAAGCAACTCTTCAACATATTGGCATTTAATTACTCCACTCAATGGAAGTACCTGCCTAAGAGCTGTGTGTAATGAGCGTCAACCGCTGACCGATGATCAATATGGTTCATTGAAAAAAACACCAAACCGGGTAAATCTCCTGAGTGAAAGGTGTAGCTAGTGCTCCCCGCCGAGTGGTCCCGAAAGTTTCAAAATCTGTCCCGTCAATGTATTCCACTGATGATGCCGATAAGACCACCATTTCGCTACAGATACGCGAAGGAGAGGACATACATTTGTAAGACACGGTGCGAGATCTTCGTTATGCATGCGGCAGTCCAACACAACGATCGTTACGCGATGCAGATATTTTGGAAGTGAAGATGGCCCCCCGGGACAAGAGGCGAAGAGGGAGCATCTGCCTACAAAGATAAGTCAAACAGCACATTTCCATAAAAGTCATTTGATGTTCCGTTTTCGGTTACAAGTGGAGCGTAACAAACAAGCAGCGCGCGTACTGTCGATCCGAGAGGTGTGAGTTTGCCCTTGAAGGAAGCTTATTAGGGCGATAAAACTGTCATCCCCAGGTGGTTTGGTGACAAGCCCTCTGGTTGGTACGTTACCTTGTCCTGTTGGGTTAACTTTCCACTTTCCGTCCGTAGCGGTCAGGGTTATGGAAGAGCGACACATCCTACGCACCAAGTGAAGGGCAATGTTTTCCCTTTTTGGATGTCCTATTCTTGCTTTAGACTTCCTTCTCCAGTGAGGTGTCGATTGACTCATTATCGGGAGCATTAAGACGTCATCGTGAGAAATGCAACAGCAGCAGTAGATGAGCTCAGCAAGGTGCAGATGTCATGGCGGATGTGTAGGTGCTCGATTCAATTACACTGTTTAGCGAAAGGCAAAGTACCGCATATAATGGGAGAAGATCCTACGATGGAATAATTTATAGACGATGCGTTGATTAGATTCGAATGTTGATTGGATGATGAATGATGCTGGAAGGAATGTGTCATCAAATGTGTTGATTTAATCATTTGTTTTCATTTGATTAAAATACCAAAGTTAAACCAGGAGGATCTCGTGCTCCATTACAATAGCGACGAGAGCGGCGAGGCGATGATTACGGGATCAATATGTAACAGGCTGTCACGATCGTCCGTTTCTGTGATCCTCGTTCCAATTACCGTAAACAATTCAATCGATCAGCATTCGCATATGTCCACGCGGTGTGAAAAATATGATTTGTGTGTCACACTCCTAAGTGGACTGAAACAAAGCGAATGGAACGCATTAAAATACATTCATCGTCGCACTATGCCATACACCGATCAAACCAAGCGTGTTGAAGCACATAAAGCTTTTCCCCAGCTTGTATCAGTGTGTCGGCAGGGACTTCGGCCGGTAACCCACCCGGCCGGGCCATCAAAGGCCATCAGACTCCTTGTTTTAATGGGCACCGTAAATCATCGGTTCGGAGACGTTAAAGGAT
>KI423236.1:4592-20803 GCA_000473375.1 Anopheles culicifacies | reverse complement strand
GATTACGGGATCAATATGTAACAGGCTGTCACGATCGTCCGTTTCTGTGATCCTCGTTCCAATTACCGTAAACAATTCAATCGATCAGCATTCGCATATGTCCACGCGGTGTGAAAAATATGATTTGTGTGTCACTCCTAAGTGGACTGAAACAAAGCGAATGGAACGCATTAAAATACATTCATCGTCGCACTATGCCATACACCGATCAAACCAAGCGTGTTGAAGCACATAAAGCTTTTCCCCAGCTTGTATCAGTGTGTCGGCAGGGACTTCGGCCGGTAACCCACCCGGCCGGGCCATCAAAGGCCATCAGACTCCTTGTTTTAATGGGCACCGTAAATCATCGGTTCGGAGACGTTAAAGGATTCCGATGATACAACGACGGTGGTGGTGACCTCCAGTGTTGGAAAGCGTGTCTTTCAGGAACGGAACCACACCGGTTAACGGGTGTGTGTGTGTGATTTTGTCACCATTGCATAATCTGCATACACTGGCGGAGGTGGTGGTGCATACAAGAACTTAACGCCCGTACGCAACGACATCTCAAGCGCGTCGATCGATCACAAAAGTGTGACCGTTTTGATGGTGGAATATGAGCCACCGGGACGTACGAACACAGACCGGGAAATGAGGTTGAAGAAATATTTGCATGCGTACGAAGCATAAAAAAACCCCGAAAAGGTTGTGGAACACACGAGACAATAGTCTCTGTAGGGAAAACCTTTTTTTTATTGGCAAGATGGCGTAGTATGTCCCGAAATCGGAAAGGTTAAGCATAGGGACGAAGCTGACTGGATACGAAAGAGGAAGCTTATCCAAATTCCTCGATACGATCACAAACGGATCAATTTACAGTTGAGCTACGTAACTGTGCCGGTTAATGCGTTGAACATCTTTTATTGCTCCTTTTAGGCATATTTACTTTTAACTGACATCAATCTTACTTCAAACGTTGAGTGCTTTATTTGATCTCTTAACCACATTGAATTCTAGTTCTCATAAAGTTCTACTCCATTAGTCTTGACCTCATCATCATCCTCATCATCATCATCCGAAATGCGTCAGGGATGACATTTAAACTGAGAGAAGGAAACTGATGCAATTATGAAGACTAATATTTATTCCTTTTTGGGTGGGGCTTTTGTTTTATGAAATTATTATTCGCAGTGCAGGAAATGACGAACCCGGAAGAATGTTGATAATGATATGACCTAAGATTGACTTAAGTAGCATTAAAATAGCATCATTCGTACAAAAAAAGCTTGAAGAAAAAAAAAGTTTAGCTGGTTCCATCCAGGATCGAACTGGAGACCTTCTGCGTGTAAAGCAGACGTGATAACCGCTACACTATGGAACCCGTTGGAGAGGGCGGCTCTTGGACGAAATGACATAACCCATGTTAGTTTAAAGCGCCTATTTTCCTCATTTTGTGTCGATGCTTTCCACATATCTTGATGAAAATATAACTAACACCAACGGATTAAAGGCAAGTTGTCCATTTAGTCACACTTGACACCAGCAGAAGAGTTGCGAAAAAGGCAATATCTCCGAATGTCTGCTAATAATAATCAACTATGTACCACAGTCAGGTACCAGTCCGCAGGTTTGTATCATAAAATCTGCTTCTGATGCGTGCTGATGAATGGAATGTACCAAGAAGATACCGGCAATGTCTCGAAGCACGATTAGGCTTTACCACTCACCCTCCCCCGCTGCAGCTTCTTCTCGAGCATCTTTCGGTGATGAATACACAGAAATAGCACAACCGCTTTTGGGGAGTTCGCTCGCGCAGTTATCACTTGCGGTTTTCGCGTTCGTTACCATCTTCCTGGTACGCTCCTGGTGGAATGCGGTGCAATGTATGTTTATGGGGAACGCGCTTCGCTGGAGAGAGGGCGTGTGAGTAGGACACACCATGTACATGCATGTCTCCCGTTAAGCGCCACCGTCAAATGTTAAGGTTTGACATTTTGTTGGCCGAGCTGCAACTCAATACACTACTCGGACCCGTGCCGTGGAGTGCTTTTTGGGTGAGTTCAGGAGTGGCCATCAAGCACGAACTGATTGTGGAGTTGAAACGGAGACAGTGTGGAATGATAATTGTTCTCTATTAGCCTTTTATGGCTTCGAAAAACCATTTCTGATTTTAGTATCCCCTTCGTAGTTGATACGGGAACTTCCCCATTGCCTTTAATATATTGATCGATGTTTGGACGGCTCCTACTATCACAATCTTCATCACTTCTAAGCTGAGCTTTTGGAGATGCGTCACTTGGAACTGCACATCTTCCCTTCTCCCGAGTCTTCCAAAAACCGAATCATCCCAAGAGTAATACTGCGTGCCAATATACTAACGCCAGCCAGCTCTCCCTCTCACGCCACGAACCAGTAATGTTACAGCGGCAGCTTGATCTTAGGCCCTCCCTCCAAGTTTTGTCGGCCTCCGTAGCTTGGCGGTCGGCCGTTTCGCTCGGGCTCGGGCTGTGCAGAAGAACAACTGCCAGCGATACGCGTGCTCCCTCCCTGTGTACGTGGCCGTTCGAGGGCGTCCGGAGGCATCTCATTTTCGGCAGGAGAATGCGCAAGTACAATTTTCCTCGCCGCCGGGAGGGATGATGGTGCGCATTGCAGCAAGAGGAGGTGCGCTTCGGACGGTTTGTTGTTTTTTTTTCGGGTAGTAGCGTGGGGTGGTCTGCACTCAAAGCTCATATAAAGCTAGTCGATTGATGAGTCCTGCGCTTCATTCGTGCTACTCGCGCCGTACGAACGTCAGATCATCTTCGGTTCCTTGCGATCGATCCTGCCACGGCACGCAGGTTAGCACATTGTTTTGCTTCTCTCTTAAGCTGGGTTAAGCTGCATTTATTTTGATAATTGATTTTATATTTTTCCTCCGTTTTCCTCGTACAGAGTCGACTCGTGATCAGTTGTGCATGCGGTTACAGTGTTATGGTTGTGAAGTGATTAGCGTCGAGGATTTGTGGAACCAACAATTTTTGAGTGACAGTGTTCTGAGACATATTAGAGTGGTTGAAGGATTATTGGACATTACTGTAAGCATAGAAGAGGCTAGTACTGGAAGAGACCTTGTGATATACTGGAAATTAATAGACACTTTCTTCCATCGCCACAATATTCTCAGAACCTTCCGATAAAACACGCGTAAAAACATGGTGAGTGGTCTTTCGGGAAAGATTGAAGCCTGATAATTTGTCGGAAATGTAAGACATCTCGGGAACTGTGATCCTCCAAGGAACTAACAGATTTCATCACTACACGGGGCCATGCGGGTAGAAAGTAAAAGATCAGCAAACACGGTTTGCACGGTTGGCCCTATTTCCTGTGCCACAAGCAGTTTCGGCTCTGTGTCGGCGAGAAAGTGCAGATGAAGCAGCAGTGCGCATTCGGCGATTCGCTTGTTATGCAATGTCTCTGCAGTTCCTCCGCTTGCTGGGCGACTTCTACGGGATGTCGGACTAGGAAGAAACGATCTCCTCTCGTAAGGGTATTCCGAGACCTTTTGAATCGACGATTGTTCTGCTCGATTCGATCGATCATCGAGCATGATCTTCCGTGTGTAATCGATACCGTGTGTTGTACCTGTGAGTGATCTGGTGGCGATCGTTACCACTGTTCGTGCACTGTCTTAGTTGGCGGTGATATTTATGGCGCTATCGATCGTTGTATTTTTTTGTGCTTGCATCCCCTTTCCCCAATACATTTACGCCTGCAACCGAAGTTTGGTAATGAAGATTATGTGATGGTGATGAGAGCCTGACCCGTTTCGGTGAGGCATGGAACAAGCGCATCCATCCATCTTGGAACGCTTCTTAGACTTAGTGAGGCTTAGATGCACGGCCCCACACTCGTTGTCGGTGATCGATGCTAGACAGTGAAAGGGAAAACTGTGACGCCCTAGTTGGCGGCCAATCGGGAGAAGGTGAAGCTAATGTGCGTGAATGACCGTTTTTGGTCCGGAGATTGTATGAGATTTTTTTTTATTTGGGGGATAGCCGGGAAACGAATTTTCCCATTAGAAGACCACAAGCGAAAGGTTTCGCCTTTGCCCAACACAGCCAACGAACTCGTCACCTTCTTCATCGGGCGCTCGATTCCTTCTTGTCTCGATGGAGTGCGTTTTTTTATGAATCCATTCTTCTGCCCTCCCAGTTTCGGATACTTACTGCGGGTGGTTAGGAAATGCAATCGAAACCGTGCGCACGAGAGCGAATGTCTGGCTACAATTTGTATCATTGTTCTGTCGATTAGGCGGGCGTGATGATAGTTTAGGTCGACAGGCAATAGGAAAGTTACATAAATCAAACCTTAGATATTCGCATGAAGATACATCAGTCAGGAACGGGACGCACAGAGTGATGTTTTTGGAGCAGCCCTCTAATTGGATGCATTTTATACGAATGGAGGCTTTGGATGGTTTTTGAAACGTCACCGAACAGTGACATCTGGACAGATCTGAGCATGATCTAAAATGTTGCAATATTAATAAAGATATTAATCGATCGTGATCATATTATGGAGCGATGGCGAGCAACCTTGAGAATGTGTAATCATGGTCGGGTTTCAATTTTAAGCCAAAGTTCATCCGTTCATTAGCGAAAGATAATGAACAGAGCGCCTCAATTTCGAGAGGGTATGCTACCGTTTGCCCAAGAATACCCCGGTACCGAAGTAATTAAGTCATGTTCGCCATTAACATTGCGCTATGTATTTTTTGTTGTTGTTGGTTTGCTTCTATACCATGGTAATGACATTATTAGTTTGAGCGTCCACTGCTGCATCTCGATCGGCGTTAGACCAAGGCTAAAGAGATACGCCAAGCGTAACGTCTTCTGGAACATCTTTTACAGCATCACTATACCACCACCAAGTGACCCTCTGTTCCGTTACGTTTTAATTTATTTCGAGCAAGGAAATCGAATCGTCCCAAACTGACCGACTTTACAAAATCCCTCCCGACAAATGACAACAAAATGGCAACCCGAATTAGTGATGCCACAGTGACGATCACAGCGCGGAAAGGTCAAACTTTATCTCACAAACAAAAAACTGGCACTAAATTGTTACGGGATGTGATCGATACGAACTCAAAAACTTGTTGAGACTTGTTTCGCGGATTATTTCGCCGGGAAACGGGACGAAATTTGCCTGGCGGATAATTTACCGTGATTGTTCGTACTTCAGCATGATCGAGATTGATCAGCTAAATCCGGGCGGGTTAGAAAACTTACTCTTCAATGTTAGCAAGCGGCTATTCAAATATCCGGTGAATCGCCGGTGGCCGCCATATTATGTTGTTATTATAGCCAATCTCCCGCATTACACAATAGCCACCCCTGGGGGAAAGGAAGATCGCACAGTGTTGGGCCCTGAACACCTGAGGTGCAGAAAAGAAAAAAAAACCCGTGGTAACCGTTTTAGAAACCTACTTTTCACGTTCATTATGTGGTTTTACTTTCGCGGATGAGCTTTTTGGATGATGGCACATTCGCTCATCCTGCAGTCGTTAATGCTAATTCACATATCGGTCAATCGGACACTCACATATGTGAGTCAGTGAGTCAGTCTGGCGGTGAGATGTCATTGACGTTTGGCGAAGATTTCACGTAGGCGAACAAGCATACGGGGAATGTGTCGCGTCCACAGATGGAGGGGTATAGTTCGTCCAAGACACCCCGTACCATAAGTGTCTTCAGTTTAAAATGCTGTCTGTCTATCACGACGGTTAAGATTCAAAAACCAGTGGCATCAGATAGCATTGGATTAATTTAATTCGATTTACTACCTGTCCTGTCTCTGCTGTCACCTGTATCGCAGGATCTCGATCCTGTTACTGTGCGGGGAATTGGGGATGGGAGCTTTGTATAGCGAACGAACCTCGTTTATCCAGAAGATGCTCGCACGATGTTGTTAACGACCGGGAACGTAGTGCAAGAGCTTAAGCTCACAACAAGCTGGCAAAAACGCTTTCCATAGGTGTCAGTGCCGAATGAATGTGCCGGTTTGTTTGTGTTTTTGCATAATGCTCTGAACACGTACTGCCGGCATTCGGCGTTCGTGGATTGGATGAGAGATTGAAGATGAGTTGTTAATTGTGGTGAAAGGCATCAACAGGTAAAAATAAAACACACGTTGGATTTGGTTTATTGAAGACGATGCCATCTGTCTGCTGGCCACCGGCGAACGTACCGCCGGTTTATCGATAGCCAGTGAGTTGGGTTGGGTGGGTGAATGTGGCGAGAGGGTTGCACTCTCTTGCACAATGCAACAACCGAGCAATGATTGTGATAAATCTAACCCGATGTCACAAGACCAAATCTCGGAGCCTGGAGTGCTGTGGAGAGCGAGTTTTAACGAACTTGTTGATCGTTTCTGTCGGCATGCTTCTTCACTACATTGACTCTGTTCTATTTTCTAGATGTGGAAATTTCTCATACTCGCTGCGTGTTTGGTGTCCGACGGCCTTGCACGGCCGGACGTATCGCATCTTTTGAAAAAGAGTGGTGACAAGCAGAAGCGTCAAAACTTCATCGGTACCTCGGTGTCCGTCACTGGGAACGGTGCAGTAGCGACCCAAATTACGTCGAGTGACGCAGCAAATGTGGAAGCCTTGATACCACAGATCAGTCTGCTCCCGTTGCAAGACAACCAACCGTCACCGTTCCGACGGTTGGAGGAACGCTCCGGTTACGACTACCAAAAGCCCGACTTTCCGCTCGATGTTCACCCGGACTCGAATCTAGTCAGCCCAGTGTCGACGCAGGCACCGGAGTACTTGCCACCAGAGGATGGTGAAGAGTCCACGAACGTGGATAAAGTCGCACCGCCAAGTTTTCCTTCGACGACAACAACAACCACAACAACGCCAGCACCAACCACCACCACCACCACTACTACTACCACTCCTGCACCATACACCAATGCGATTTCCACTACTCAGCAAGAATTCGACAACAACGATGGCTACGGATACAAGAAACCCGAGGTAATGCTTCCGACAAACATTAACGAAGTGATTGGTGAAGCAAGCGACATTAATCAGCTCGCTACGACCACGGTCTCCACGACGACAACAACCGCAAAGAATTCGCTTGAATATCTTCCACCGAAGCCTCTCCCAGAGCTGGTAGTGCCGAAGCAACCGAGCACTCCATCCACGACACAGCAACCTCAAACCGAACCATCCACCTTCCCGTCCAGCGTCAGCACCACGTACCAAGTCCCGACCGAAACGCAAACCCAATACCCGAAGCTGCCGGAAGCGTCCGTTTATCCCGATGCATCGGCCACAGTGTCTACCGTCGTCGTGACGCAACAATCCTCGACCGAGATGCCTTCCACCTCAGCTCCCGAGTACCTACCGCCAGATAGTGACTCGAATGGCTTCCAGATTATCGTACGCAGTGGATCCGACACGGATGATAGTGATACTACCTCATCGACCACAGGAAGTAGTACTACAACCCTAGTTTTCCAGTCTTCCGAATCCACGACGACACTTCTTCCAGCTGCTCCTGAAGCGGATAGTCTGGTGCAACAGGAACAAGGTGAACAGACAACAGAAGACCAGCAAACGACAACCGCTTCGACCACCACCATCACCGCCTCAGTAACAGGAGAAACAGCAACTCCGTTTGAAGACGCTTCGTCTGTGATTGCGCTTATTAATCAGATGCAGGAAACGAATCAGATTGCGGGTCAGGCTGATTTTGTGCCAGAGCTGCGAATTAACGAAGAACCTTCCACAACGACCGGTGCGAGTGAAGCAACTACCCAGACGTCTACTGTCACAACGACCGCCACATCGTCACTTGCAACAACGGATCTACCTGTGGTGGAACAAACGGAACCAGAGCAACCAGAGGTAAGATTCGGAGGAGCGGAGGAACCTACTGTGCCTTCGTTACTGGATCTCCTCACTCCAACGACAACTGTGTTTGCCGTGGCCACGCAGAACGACACGATCACCACCTATCGCCCTTCGACTTCCGCTGAAACGACGACACTGGTCGCCGAATCTAGTGCCGATGAGACGGAGATCCAGTCCAGGATAGCTGATCCGAACGAAGGCTACAACTACGAGGCACCGGAAAATTCACTTTCCGTACCATCATCGGTGGTCCCATCCCATACACTCGATGCCGATGGCTATCATTATAAGGTTCCGTCCGTGCCGTTCCCATAGAGGGAGAGAGAGAGAGGGGGAGTCAACAGAGACGCACTGACGAGGTGAGGTAAACGGGAAAACGGGGAGAAAGGCAGTTTGTTAAACCGTACCGATTAGTAGCAGAAGTAGTAGTATTAGTAGCAGAACCCGATCTTGAGAAATTTTCCTACGCCATAATGACGTTTTTTCAAAAAGTTGAAGCGAAGCGAATGTAAACGAAGATGCAGACATTTTTGCTGTCCAAACCTCCATTCCCGTCCATTTTCCCTCGATTTAGCGTGGCTATTTATTGCAATAGTGTGTATTAATAAAATCAAATCCCATTTTAATGAATATGTATTTCCCACAGCGTTGCATACGCGAACTACTTTTCTTTTTCTTCGACGTACTTTCGCAAGATTTAAGAAATTCCTCTCCTAATTCGCTGCATAACTGGAAAGCTCAAGCTTTTTGGGTGGACATTTAGGTTGCTAAATGCCGTTTCTTGTTGTGCGTAAGCAATGCGTTAAGTTCTTCGTACACTGCAGTTTGGGCATGATCAAATGTGAATGACTACTGTACCGGAGCAGTTGAAGTGTTTTGCTGCCCTGAATGTAAATATTGATTTTACTCACAGTTCTTCTTTTTTGCAATTCAAGGCATCCCTCGAAGCGAGCTGCGCTATTGCAAGCGAGGGGTGCCATGTGCGAGATTTGCATTTGCCCGTCATCTTTTACGACTTGGTGTAATGATTTATCATCGTACGTTGTATTGCTGATGCGTAAATGACCCATTTAACCCAATATCGGCAGAGCAGAGTGACCACAGCGCCGACGAGGTTCTCAGTTTTTTGTTTGGTAGATAGACATTTACATGCAAAATCTTAATAAGCCGTAAAACGGTTACTTCAGTGCTTTTTTAGGGGGACCTTCGCATGACGATGGTGGAGTCTTATCAAAACACACTTCAAACATTCCTTACCGAAGGTGGTTAAACGAGCTCCATTCATTTGGGGTTTACGTTTTGGTTGCAGCGCAATCGCGCAATACTTTGATCGTACCGCGATGGCATAAACTGTGGCAATGGTTGCTGTGCATTGTTGAAGCTCCACGAGCATCGGCCCAATTAAGTCAAAACACACCATTTGCCATTGGGCGGAGGCAATATTATTTTCCATAACGAACGAATTCAAACCTCCGCTGGCAGCAGCATCGAACAAGTACCATCCACCCAAACCGCAGACCTACACACTCCTGTTGCTCTTTTGTCTATCCTCCCAACCCCGGGCGTCTATTGAGGATCGAGGTTCACGAAAAACCACGAAAAACGATTCGTTTTCCATTTCTATTTTGTTGTGGCTGTTCCAAGTGCCCCCCGGTTCCAAGTGTTCCAGACGAACACCGTTGCAAAGCGCATTCCACAACTGTTGCCACTCTCCCGTATCTCTCACGGCGCAAGATGCAACTCGGTACTCGATGAAAGATGAGGAAAAATGACCGATTTCCTCACCCGATTACTACCCATTCATGGTGTACTGTGTTCGAAGGGAAATGAAATGGTTTGGCCTGTAGCCCTCAACGGTTTAGCAGTAACTAAGATGGCGTGTGGTCTCGTGTGCCTACCACCCGCACGATCGTTATTTCCTAATTGCATTTAAACCGAAATTTTAGTGCTCCAAGCTCTGTGAGATTCCGTTTATCCGTTAGACCAGGCCTCCCCAAAAAAACACAATTCAGAGGATCTGAAGAAGTTAGCAGCATAGGCGGGTATAAGCGTTTAGTGCAACGAAAATGAAGTCGGATTAGATTAGAAGAAGGCCACGAATCAGTATTGAGCTCATTACTGCAAACACGCACTCACCACTGTACTCCGCAACTTTGACAGATAGCTAACTTCAGTCACTCCGCCAACCCCCTTCGTGTTGGCTAACCGCACCGAGAAGAGGCCAATTTAATTTATCTTAATCACCAACCAATCCAATCATTGTGCTTTTTGACCTGTTCCAAAATCCGGTTCACCTCACGCAAACTATCGCTTTTCCAACACCCCGAGTCTCATTGTTTGCTTCACACACATCTTGTGCGCATGTGCACAAAGGTGTTCTCATGCAACTCAACCCAACTGTTGTAACCCACTAACGATCGTCTTCTAGGAATGATCATCTTTATAGCACATTGCTGGTTGTGTGGTTTACTCACATTCAATTACGTTTGTTGGTATTCCTGAAGATCCTGTCTTCTAGTGACGGTGTCTAGCCATATTACCGATCCACTACTTTATCGTTCGGTGGTCACAGGGATGAGGCGATAGGCATAAGGCGACTAAACACCTAAAGACCTGGAGCCCTTAAGCGAACCATGCTTTACGTAATACTGTGCCGGTATGGCACAGCTGACAGCTTCAACCCTTCATAAATCGTCTACAACCGCACTTTTTCTCGCCAAAAATTGAATCATTTTCCACAGCTTCGAAGTACTTTGTGCGGCACTACTCTACCCTGAGGAGACGATCAGCTCGTTGGGTGAAGTACGATAGTCAATGGTTATCATACATCGGTTTTACGAGGTGGAGGACATGCATCACAGTGTTGACATAATGCAGCCCAGCCGTATCGTCGTCAGTGTGTTTATTGATGAAGTTGTTTCAACCGGGCAACTGCATCGTCCCGGTGTCTTGCTACATGATCTTTAACCTTACGATCCTGAGCGGAGCCTCGAAAGAATGGAACCCGATGGATGATGATAAGCGAGCTGTCAAGACGGGTAGTAATTTGCGTCCGTACCACAACCTGCCAGTATGATTATACAATTAAGTCCACCTGACGTACGAACGTGGTGTGTATGCGCGCACACGTGAAGCATACGAATGTAGATCGCACCAAGCCCGCTCCCGCTACAGTATCGAGTGGCGCCATCTGTAGTATCATTTCTTTAGTTTTACTGCTTCTTCATTTTCGCTCGTGCGTGTATGAGTGAGTTATTCCGCATTGTAAATGATATGTAGCATAAGCGTGATTATTTAAATGTCAATAAATGAAAATTGTACCAATAAGCTACTGGAGGAGTAGTGTGCTTTTGTAAGGCTCTTGTATACGCCTCGTGAAGATCGTGGAGGAAACGGGACCCCAAAGTTGTTGTTTACATGATCGTGCACAAATTTCCCGTATTGCATCACACAACCTTATTGCTACCGTTGGCCCCTCTGTTACAAGCAAAGGTGTTAAAGATTTGACTCCTTTCACAAAATACGATTCCAAAATCGGTAGATGGAGTGAGAGACACATTAGCCGAGTGGGTTGGAGTTTCCCAAGCAGGAAGTTGACGGCGAGTTTTTCCTCGTGCGATCAATCCATGTATGTCCCCAAGGCTTGACGACGAAGATGGCGATCTTGTTCGGGGTGCTACTATGGTGGTATGCTACTATTGTGTCTTCGATTAGTGGTGGGAGAAATATGGAAAATACCTCACGTTTGGGTCGTTTTCGGATAGCGAAAGTCGTGTTAGTCGGCAGTGCGACCCTAACAATTGCCCCTTTTTCTGTTTAAGACCAATTATGATCGTGAATGTGAAAGAGATTTGAATCGGAAATTATCTACCAATGGATAACGATTGGCGATCATTTTTGCAGTGGCGACATTCGAAACTGAGTATAGAAGACTTTGGGCTAATACAACTGCGATGCAAGAATAATATCTGTAAGGCTCGTATGTGTGGTACTGAGACAAACCGATTATCTTCGGATCGGAGTTGGAATGGAAGCTGCATAATGTGTGGAGCTGATGGACGATTTTCTCTGCACTGTTCAAGTAGGTCATTCAGTTAACTCAGTATGGTCCGGTTTTTGGAACAAACAGCCCTTGTTAGGACCAAACTACATGAATGCACATGGAACTGATGCAAAATTCGCGATCGATTGATTAGGAGCATCCTCTTTGTGAATGATTGGCCGAGATGTTTTAAAATCTTGAACGCGGTTGATCAGTGTTTAATAGCTGCGCGAGATGAGAGGAAAGGTTCCCACCAGGTGGCTTAAGACACTCGACAGAAAATGATGTACGCAATGTACGGATGAGGCAATCACAGTCGCTAGATGATGAATCGGAATGCGTCGTTTCCAGACGCCTGTTACTGTTGGTTGGATGTATGTTGGGCTCTCTGTGTAGGACCAAATTAGCTGAAGGCCACACGATTGAGGGCGTTTGTGGAAGCCACCCGGGGTTAAAGGTTCACGTAATGAGCGACGTGCCAGTGCGATTCCTGTCATCAGTGTGTCGAAGAAGTCTAAACGTGGGCGATTGATTGGCGCTGCTGTAATTGTAATGTTGTGTAAATGTCGATCTTTCTGTGTTTTTATGGTCCGTGGGATAGCTGCATAGTGGAATGATTTTTCGAGGTTAGTAATTATAAACTTTTGGATTTGTCATGCTTTGGACATGCTTTACAAAAACCCTAATACAAAGTTTTCCATTCTGTACCGTTCGTTATCTACGAAATGCATAATACCTTGAGAGGTACAATCTTATCCCTAAGCACGATCTGTATCTTATCGAAGCAGCTCCTAATCTTGTGTCGTTAAATTATCATTGCATTAAGGGAAGAAGACGCATCCGAAACGACGGCCGGTGTTTCCTTTTCCACCATTCCGAGGCCAACAACCCTGATCTCACGATGCAAGACAAAATAATGGCCCACTGACCGATTTGGCGGTCAATGTCAAAACGCGGCGGTTTGCATTCGTGAGTGATCCGAAAGAGAGTGGTCGCTGCCAAGCTCTGGGAGAGATCAAGTCGCGACTACACGTACTGTGGCGTAGATTGGACGTGTTTTGGATATTTAAGTAAATATGAGTATCTTATTGATGTGGTAATTTTTATGTAAAATGTTTCACTTGAGAAAACCTTCATATTTGTATAAGCTTTTAAGTCTGGTAGATGAATATTTTTGTGGTAATCTCATTCTTCAACGACCTTGGATACTAGCCGATACTTCGTCGTAATGTTGGGTGAGTTATTTTTCCCTTATCATCTGCATTTCACGCAAGTCTCTTAAAACACTATAAGCCATTGAACTTCGTGTGGTCTTTTTTGACAAGCACTGTAGCTATGCGGATTGCCAAACATTGGTAGTGTAATTCATTGCATACTTTTAGGCGTCATCAAGAAAATGTTTCATGTTGAATGACTGAAGTTAGTTACAGAGTTGAAATTAAATTTGAAGAAAGGCATTAAACACAATCTATTTAAAAGGTTATAGTCTGTATATATTTGTTTCCAGTTGTGCCTTCTTAGTAGCTAACGATTACAAACTGTGTCAGCGTGTGCTCTCTCTCAAATTTACTACCACATCTTTTCGTGCCTATCGTGGAATACTGCTAAACCATTGTGTTCTTCTGTAAACGAACGTAATACCGATATGATAACGCAGAACACAAAACAATAATTTAACCAACAATAACGCAACAAAGCATACAGAAGCTCGATCACAGCGAGATGTAAATGTCAGCGTTGAAGTAAAATTCCCTAGCCTTACTGTGTGGGAATGTAGTAAAGTGGAGAAAACAAAACAAAAACAAAAAAAAACTAAGGAAAACAAACCGTCAAGTAGCAACTTCTACATCCATTGCGAGAAAGGATACGAAGAACATATTTAAGAAATAGTGCGACACGCTTATGTTTGCCCAATGGGAACCGTACCATCCCCCCGTAACGGGAAGTGAGGTATATTAGACCAACATAAAACGGTCGACTGTTTTGGTAACTGTATTCCACCTTCCCGGCGAAGCGAGTGTCACTGTTTGTGTCGCCGCTCGGTTGCTTAAATGTAAGTGAGGCTTAATAAAGAGGGAATTGGGGAAAACCGTGGCCCTGATGGAACACATACCTTCGAACAAGCATTTGCTAAGGCTTACTAAACTAACAAAGTGTCCAACTAACGCCCAAATGATCGTTCAACGCAGAACGCAGCTAGAGAGTTTTTGAAATCTTAATCCACTTCCAGCTTGCGGAAGCTTCCGATGACGCCACTAGCGATGTCGGAATCCGTACTGTCAGCCCACGGGATCGTACTTTTGTTGATTTCGATCTCCATCTCGTCCAGGGCTAGCACGATATCACGACGCTCTTTGAGCTGTTTCTTGAACAGAGCGATACACTCCGCCTCCGGTACGGTGCCACCGTACTCCTTCGGAAGAAGTTTCGGATTGATCTTGGTCTTCAGCTCATCCCATCCCCGGTGTACGAAGACACGATTGCGCAGCTTCTCACTCAACACCGACAGTATAAACTCGGACAGTTTGTTCGCGAACGAAGGCAGGTTAACGAAGTGGTTCTCCTTCTGACGCATCGGAAGCGAGTTCTGCACACAGTGTGCCAGATTGCGGATATCCGTAAACGACCAAATACTTAGAAATCCAATATTTAGCTCCGAGTCATCCGTCACGTGAATGTATCCCGCGATCTGTGATTCCTCCTCATCCTGCAACGCTTCCAGCACCATCGAGTGGACCTTGATCAGCTGCGTCGAGGTGAACCGACTCGTGTCAAACTTCCCAGCATTGGAGAACATAATCTTTCGACCATGCTCATCACGCTCCGGCAACGGATACAGATAGCCACTGTCGATGATCGCCTCGAGGTCCGGATCGTTAATGTCTAGCTTGAAGAACCAGTTCGGATAAACCTGCCGAATCGTGAGGTACTTCTCCAGCATCTCTGTTGCGGCCGGAATGGAAAACTTTTTCGTGCGCAGGAATCGTAACAGGAACGGTGCATCTGTACGGCACTTCCGGATGAGCGGATGTTTGGCAATCCATTCGCGGAACTGCTTCAGCGCGTTCTCTCGCATATCGTCATCTTCCCGCAGTTCGTCCTGTGCCACAATTTTAAATTTGTCCGAAAGGTTGAACGTATAGGGCGCATAGCTTTCGGGGGCTTTGTTGAGGTCAATTTTGTCGGTCACTGGAAAGAAAGAGGGAAGAAGATGTTTTAGAATTTATTTGTGGTTGTGTCTCTTGTGACGTTTAAATAAATACGTAGTTAGTATGATATAGTTCAACCTTGAACATTGGTTTGTCGTTGCATCCATACACTTTCTCCCAACTGCAACAATATACCGTCCATTGTTGCCGCTTCACTAATTGCCACTCCATTTAAAGCATCAAATTGCTCGATTGTGTGACGATTTATTTTCGTTTTTGGTCAGAGTGAGATTCAGGGTGCAGGTTAGTGCTAATAATCATCAAACACACGTAACATATTTAAATTGTACGTGTGTGTCTGTATCCGTTATAGGACGTGCTTTGTAAGTATTCATTGGTGGACAAATCAAAACAGTGGATTACTACTATTTTGTTGCTATAAATATATTTTGAACATGCCAAACACGATCTGTGCTATAATTATTACCATAAACGCAACCTTCAGCTGGTAAATTATGGAAAACCCTTCCACCTTTACTGTAAAGGTCACCATTTCCTTCTTCGATGCAAAAATTAAAAGCAATAGAACATCTGTAGCTGGCAGGTGTTTGCATTTTACGGTCAGGGTAAGCATGACGAACTGCTGCTCCACTTACACCATTCGCTGAACCTTACAAATGTGCCAGAACTCTCTGTGTGAGATAACGGTTAGAGGACGGTGAGCTGCGTCTGTATTTAACAAACTGACACACATCACCGATGTTACGTCAATAATCGACACTGCCTGAGCGCGATAGCAAAATCTGAACCGGTTTAACCTGGCAGGGAAAGTACGTGTGCGTGTGTGAACCTCGTGCTTTGTCGGATAACGTCCATTCACTGTCTCTTAGATGGTCATCCTAGTGTTGGGTGAGGTTATGTGAGTTGCTGTAGCACAAATCTGTAACTTTCTTTTTCACGTGGATATGTTGGGACTCAGAAATGGTTGTATGTATTGCTTTACATTGCACGTCCCTTTTTTGGGAGTAAAGGATGACTAACGCACAAACCACCATGTCAAGAGCTTGCTCAATTCGACGAGAAGGTCGGTGCAGTAATAAAATAATTAGCACGATGACACGATTGGTGG
>KI423235.1:0-17473 GCA_000473375.1 Anopheles culicifacies | reverse complement strand
CGTAAAAAATGTTCCATAAAAATATTACCCTAACCTCCGGTGCTACCCACTTAACCTGACGTTGCCTTCTTCTGGGCTGGAAAACTGACAACGATTTCCGGTGAACCCATTCCAGCGGCAGCGGCGTTAAAGTACTCCCTCCTACCCACAAAGTTCCTCGCTCCCTACGGGAGGGCGCAGGACGATAGGCTTTACGGTGGTGCTGATTACAATTATTTCTCCCACCGGCACACCACTTCCAGCTGACTACGGTTGTGCTTACTCGCGCCCGGGCAAAGTGTACGAATTTACCGTCATAATTGTGACCTGTATTTTTTAACGCCTCCCCACACAGAACGCCTCCGATGGTTCGCCTTAACCGCACAAGCATTATCTTATCTTGTACCAAAAGGGAAGTTGAAGAAAGTACAACAACTAAAGAGTGTTCCAGGCGCGAAGAAAAGCGCTTCAAATGTGGGGTACATGATCATGAAAATTCATTGCACTTTCGAGTCCATCGTGGAGCGACTCGGCGAACGGGCGAAATGGGCGGTCTGGTTAGCAGTCGTTAGCTTTATGGGCACCCGAATGGTGACGACATCAAGGGGTACCATCAAAAAAATAGAAAGAAAGGCAAACAGACAAACCCGCTGTCCGATGGGAAAAATTAAAGCTTAACGCTGGAACAATTTGTTATCGCGGAGTGGTTGTTTTCGGGGCAAAAAGAGCTCTCTCCAATAGCTGCAGCGTTTCGATAGCAAACGGCCCACTGTACTCCATCTGTCCGTGTGTCCAATTTTTGCTGTGCTGACCCCGCGGGTTGTTGATAGCCCCCGGAGCATGGATTATTGTCCGGCGTAGCGTTAGAAACGGTTTGAAAGGCAATAAAGACTTTGTTTTTGTTTTACATCCATCTTGTGCACGGCAAATCTGGATCGTTTGCGGCACAAGTGGACTTTTTTATTGCAAGAAATGTGTTTTGTTTTGCGTTTCCGCGTGTTGTTTTTCCGGGTGTGCTTTTTTATTGTTCCTCCTGTTTTTCTTTCTTGGAACTCATATTTTATTGGGATAAAATCTGAGAAGGCGGTTCGTTCGCACGGTGTGATTAATATTTTTATTTTCATCCCCCATAACAGGCCGGAAATGAGCATAATTCGCTGTCCGGAAGTGAAGATAATTCGTCCGAGTCCGAGTCCATCGCATCCTGATGGTGGTTCGTTTCACTTTTGTTTTTTTCACTCAACTTCTCCTGGTTTGCGGTAAGCCAGCGAATGTGTGGGGCCAGGTTTGTTTTTGAATTAAGGATCAAGTTTGGCGAGTTTTTATTATCATTTTCCCGGTGAAAGTAAAGCTTAATCTGCCGTAAGTGGTGATTTGCTGGTCGGTTTTTATGGGATTTGTTTGCGTCTAATGGTTCGCGGGTATTGTGGTGCTGAAGCGATTTGTTTAAATTTGCTTTTTGTGAGTTGCTGTGCTTGTGGATTTATGCTGCTCGGACAAAACCTCTCGAAATGCAGATCGTTTAAGTGGTGTTTGAATAATGTTTTCATAAACTTTCTGATGACAAGAGCAACAACCAAGAGGAGCTTTAAATTCTTTTTATTGTGAATAATATGTAGTGCTACAATGGTCTTTTTGAATAAATGTATGGTGCTATTCAAGTGGATGTATGAATACTTATGGTATTTTTGACGTTAAACGCCTAAAAGTAGGCAACCATTGCCACATTTCGTTAATAATATGGTAAAATTATTACAAAATAAGCTGTAAAAAGAAATTAAACAGTTGGTTCCAGTCTATAATCAATACTACGAGCTGCTTCTGCTAGTTCAAACAACATGAAACAAACTTCTACCAAATGTGAATGGAAGGCACAATTAAAAGACCCTATAATTTACCATCGACCGGTAGTAATTTTCTTCCGCGCACAACTCTTCTTTCCATTTCCGGGTGTCCTATTTTTTTAAAAGAAAAATCAACAAAAGAAAACGCTAAAATCGAAAGCATTTCAACACATTTTTTCCCATTCCATCGTTCCAAACCTTCTTCAAAATCATCAATTTTTCTCCCTGCGTCCGTACCGTCTTCACAAACGGAGAGTGTAATGGTGTAAAAACAAAGAAAATCTGTTTTTTCCGTGAATTGTACGCTTGAGGTCTCTTTGAGCTTTTTTCAGTTTTTTTTGTTGTTGTTCAACCAAAACCACTTCCTGTATCACCACCACCACCACTACTACACGCTCGTTTCAGCAGATTACGTTGATTGTATTCGATCTTTACCAGCGCCTTCAATGTTACTCCGCTCCCAACTGTTTCGTCTTTGTAGGGGGAGGAGGCGAAAAGTGGACCATTTTTCCCAAACAGTAAACACGATACGACCTAAATCTAACCGCAGGAAGATAGTCGTAAAATGAACACACACACACACACAGTGCCGGACTGCCGGAATGAAAACAAAAGATCGAGCAGCAAGGACATGCACAAACAAAGGCGTCCAAACGGAAGAGAGGAGAGAAGAAAAAAACGCACCCTAAACGAGATTTGAAGTCCATCCGTTGCCACTCCAACCACGGTACCACCTCGGGGGCAAGAAGGCGCCATCTTGGGCAACGAAGGTGGAACGATACAGTGCAGTTTGAGGGCGGAATCAAAATTTTCCGTTTCCTGTCCCGCTTTGGGCAACATTGGAACAATGGTGGGTCGTTCTGGGGGCAAAGAAATATAAAAAAAGAGAATACTAGGAAGGGTGCTTGGTTTCCGTACAGCTAACTGCTTATCCGTTTTGCGAAAGGCGCGTCGGGAGTGGGTTTCTTTTTTGTTTCGCAAGCCTCGATCAAGCGAACGGGATGTGGCGAAACAAAAGCGCCATCGTCACGGCAGACCGAGGATGAACGCTTGTCATCGGAAATCGTAGGCAATGTAATAAACCAATCTGGCAAACTTCTGGTACATGAGCGCGTTAAGACGACGCGCGGACGAAGGAGACGAATCGAAATTGTGAACTGTCACCGGATGGGACTTTTTTTTGCTGTGAGCTACGAGAAGCGGGAAAGAGATATATACGAAGAGAAGGATATCTGAAAGACATGAATTTGGAAAACCATTTCGTTCGATTTATGTGAAGCACGCTGATGATGGGCGAAACTAGTTGAAACGGCTTACAAAAAGGACTCATTCGAATGTCTCCCGAAGTTTTATCTCTTTTTTTTACCACCCATTTGATCTGTAACTTCTCGCCCCACTCGATCTGTTCGTTCGTTCGAGGTTTTCATTTATTGGAAAATGGTCAACTAACCAAAAAAAGAAAGAAAAGTATCTTTCGGTGGCTCTCAGGACAGGGAATAAGATTGACAGTTGCACGATTGTTTCTTCGTCTTGCCTCTGAGCGTCTGAGGTCAAGTCATGCGGGAGACACCTTTTTCTCGCTCGGGGTTTGAAAAAAAAAAAGAACGCTGCGGGATGTAATGATGAACCAACACCGGCGCCGGAAATCGATCTAGTGTCCGGGGGTTTTCTTTTTATCCTGTTTATATTTTTGTTCCCGGTCCGGATCGACGGCTGTCGACGGACTCATTGTACCGTGGGGAATTGAAAAAATCGAGCGAGATGTCACCAACAGACGATGGGCAATTTTGGTTTTTTTTTAGTTGGGGCTGTTGGAGGAACGAAAGTGAACGACCAGTTTCGTAAAGGAACTAGTTTATTTTGGAGTTGATAACAAAACGGACGGAGAACTCTCAAAGAAAGCTATTAAAAAAGCAGCTGAATAGATTCGGTATTTCAATTTATGGTTGCATGTGCATCACACGTTGCATTTATCAATGCAATACGTGCATCACTGTATCACATTTCCATGTGCTCTGGGGAAGAAGAATAAAAATGAATTCCTTTTTTCCTTATATCCGTTTTCCATTCTAGGCAGTTGGACGGCATCAGTTTGCTTTAAATTGAAATTCAGCACAGTGAAGAGATTTTAGGTTATTATATTTTTTTCCCACACCACGTCTGCCGGTGTGGAACGGATCGGTGAGCCGTTTTTTTCAGGAAGCATGATCTCGCTCTTTTTACAAAAGCCCTAGAATCGCTATACGTGTCACAAAAATGGTTTCGGTTGTGCAAGTTCTCAGGGCCCCGAGAAGAAAAGAATACCCAAACTGTCCCTTTTTTTTCGTGTTACTTAACACTTTCCTTCTGTAGTGAAGCCAGTTTCTTTAAGGCTTTTGGAATTTAGTCGCACGGAAAGATGACAAGTGACGTCGTTACATTGCCATCGTTTACCAATTTCGTTCTCTTATTCGCACATAACCTATTCGGACGAACGGCGAATGAACGAAAAAATGCATACCAAAAAAAAGAAAAGGAAGCATAGCCATCTTGCAAGCAAAGGCGCTTTTGGAATTTCCTTCGTACGCTATAGGGGCCGCATCCTTTGCACCGTAAGCCGACGACGACGACGACGAAGATGAATGTTGAATTTTCTTTCAGCTGGCAAGTGGATCAGCAGCTGACTTGGGTAGTAGAGAAGCAGCGGCTCATGATTTCGTTTCCTGCACCGCTGCTTTACCATTGCTACTGGGAGTGGCATTACTCTTATGCGAAGAAAGTCGTGGAAAAAGGGGAACACAGCAGACTGTCTTTCATCCTGTCCGTAGGGTGAATGTGTGTGCTTAGATTAGCTTTAATACCATTTGGGAGTGTGTGTGTGTGTAAGGGGGGATCATGCCTTCCGTACTCACGTGCCTGCATCTTTACAAGAAACGGTACAATATTTTAGTTTTATTTTATTATGCAAGCTTTCGGCGTCCCGCATCGCGACGACAAGGAGTACATACAATTTGTGCTGCTTTCCCTATATCCCATAGATATTTACTAAAACTGCAGGAAGAGCACCACGACACACGGAATGGCAAAGGGGTTTTTTGTTTGTTTGTTTGTTGGTGAATAGTATCATTAGAGTTTGTGAGACCAAGACAAATGAGGATCGTACGTAAAGGGGAGCTAGGTACAGGCACAGGAAGATGACATATTTGGCTAGGGGAAGAAGCATGATTGAAGATGCTTTGGATATAAGCTAATGAATGGTGCTTTTGTACCATGGTAATGTAAACAATACTGAAGTAGAGCATCTGGCACCCCAGCAGGTGTTCATTTATGTGCAGGGTATTACACCCATAATTAGGATAAATATATTCCAGGATTAGCTTTCGTTTTGTTTTTAATTTTCAAACAAAATTGTTTATGCTTTTGGTTATTTTTAAAATCTGTTGTGTGTTTATATGTTTTTGGTCTTTGTATAACGGCCAGGTTTAGGTTTAATTTACTATGTAGCATGATATGGGGGAATAGTCTGGATGGGATTTTGTTCCTATTCTGTGGAATGAAGGCTTATCACTAATACCCTCTATCTCATCGAACTAACCTTAAGAATCTTTTTTTAATCATAAAGAACGGACAGGTCGTATTTCATGAAATAGTAATATTAAAACTAAATTAAATTTAGAGTACAATTGACATTGGTTTAGTGAGATTTCCTTCTCTAAACCGTGAAAGAGCACCTTATCCCGAGTGTACTCTGTTGGCCCCAAAGTATTTTATATGTATTGGACATTTTTGGATACTTTCTGTTACCAAGAAACATTCCTAGCTCTTGTTCTTCTATGGCTCTACAACCTCTAGAGGTCTTGGCCTGCCATTTGTTACTTCGGTGACTTGTATTTACCCGTAACAGGACGGGTCAGTCCTACGTACGCGTGGGAACGTCCCGAATGGGATTCAATCCTCGGTCCTTCCGTTTAAGACTTTCCCAACTCGGAGATCTCTTTACGACTATTTTAATAATATTAATGAATAACTCCTATTTTACTTTTACAATAATGTTTGAAGCATACTTATGCTACAAAGACGCATAATTAGAAAGCTATAGTAACTCTTTTGATTATTCGTCGTTGATTGAAGTCTGCAAATTCTTTTGTCTCAAACGACATTACAAATGCAACTCTTGCCAAAAATATTTAAATATTATCAAGCTTCTATTGAACAGTGACTGCCGCATTTAAGCAAATTTACGGATATTCTAGTCCTTACCACCTTCCGGTCAGGGCAATGACATTCGATCGATACTTTTTTTTTGCCAAAACATTTACTATTCGATTTATCACTTTTTCACACACTTCACTTCTGGTTCACAGTTCTTTAAAGAATTGACTATCACACAACTTCCCAAGCGAACGTCTTGCCAAAGACGCTGGACCAACATCCGGACAAGAAACTGGAAGGGAAATTAAATAAATGTCTCTCCAGCTACAAGAACACGGTCCACCGTCGTGACCAAGTGTCTCCCAGACTTGTGACTGTCTGTCGCCCACAAACACGGTTCACGAAGCGAGATATAAACGGCAGAATCCACCGGTACCCGGTATCGTTTCATGGGTGAATTTGGAACGCAATCGCCAAGCTTGATAGAGATTGCTGTCATTTTGCGCTGACAGTGCCCATTTGGCTGCCCCACCTTTTGCTGGAACACCTACCAGCCCCCGAAACATCGAACATGGTGCCGACAGTAGGGAGGGAAAATTTATGCTTGCACTTCACACACACACACACCAGCAGCAGTTGGTTGGTTGCTGTCGCAAATCAATTCTCATTTTATGCATCGTCAAAACGGCAATTTGTCGTCAGCCGGTCGGGGCAGGAAGCGGTTGAAAAGTTGGTACTTGCATCCGGAGCAACTGCATCCTTCGGGGGGGATTCCGGCGATGCCATGTGGTAGTCACGGAATGAAGAAAAAGTGATGGCATTCGCCCGGTGGTGAATGTTTGTCTTTCTGTCAAAGTCACTTCTCCCGATGATGGTGGGGATGGTCATTACGCTGGGCACCCACACCGGTGTGTGTGGGTGTGTGTTTGTGTCGGAATGTCAGGCAGAAGGTTTTTGCGGATCGAAGGAAGAGAAATTGTTCGCACAAGTCTCGCACAAGAAGCTGTGTGGTTGGGAAAGTTTTCATCCAGTGGTTCACTAGTGAAGTGGAAGTTCTTCTACCATCCGGAACCACAACCTGGGATGCCAAGTAGTTGAAGGTGTAGTCACTCCTTGAGTGACTGAACACCCACCATGTGTATGAAAGGGCTTTCATTTAAATGGATTAAAAAATAGACAGCAAACAAAGTAGCTATATTAGCGTTATATTTTATGGATTAGGGGATATAAAGTGGGTAGAGGAAAATAATATACCGATAAGGAAAAGCGATAAAAAATAGCCGTTCTTTCTGCGCTCCTTTTTTTATTTTTGCAGGAGCTCTCGTCTCGAAATGAAAAGCCACGACTCCGGCCGGCCATAGCCAGGCGTCTGTGTCATCTTTAATATTTTATCCACCCGTAGGAAGAACGTTATGTCATCAGGGAAATTGCAGTTGGGATTTATTTTCTTCCATTGTGTGTCCCCAATTCACATTCCTCCCACGCGAAGCGCGTTGGAAAATGGGAGTGAACGATAAGTTTTAAAAGCCTCCCCTGCACCAGTGTGTTTGCTCCATTTGCCCGGCAACGAAACGGCATGGAAAGGAGGCAAATTTGCATTCCCTTTTTGTTTGGCTTGTTCTACTAACGGCCTACGATTGCGACGTTCGGGCGGAGGCGTTCGGACCGAGGGCGCAAGTGTCACGGCACAGCTAACTCGATTATGAGCACAGTCATCCGCAAATAAACAACATCATTAATTTGCATTTTCTTCTCCCGATGGTACCAGCCGGGGGGACAAACTCACACAAACACACCCACAAAACAACTTCAAGCTGCTACCATGTCTCTGTCATCTGTCGTGTATACACGCACAACCGTGTGCTTTTTCATCGCCACTGGCATCGCCCTTATCGACGACGGTGCCCATTCCGGGCTCAATGTCCAACTCTTCCCGCTTTCCCGCTCCAATCTAACTCATTTTCAAAGAAAAGGCGAAAGAAAGGACAAACACAATGACGCTCGACACAAATGGGAGAGATGGAGGGGGATTTTCCGACAAATTGTCCTTGGAATGTGCGTTGTCCTGTTTATTGCTGGCTTCTTCTTTTGCTTCCCTGCTTTTTTTGTTGTTGAATCATTTGATAAGCCTACAAGCAGCGAGAAGAAAAGCTCGAGCCACGAGTTCCTTACAGCATGGCACATAACAACAGCCTCCAACAATCATTCCCTCTTCACGAAGAAGACAGCCCAAATGCAAATGTTGAAAAGTATTTAAACCAAGTGGCCCTGACGAGTACACACAAACACACGCCAAAAAAAAAAACACGGAAACCGGGAGGAAAGTAGCCGGGAGAAACATGTCAGTCTGAAATTTCCAATCACGCCATCACGGCCGAAGCGTCAAGTGAGGAAAATAAGCGAGGCCAAAAGTATTTCGGTACGGAATGTCCTGCAGGCACCCCCGGGGGCACCAGATGGAAGCGATAAAAGCGTACAAATCAGGGTTTGGCACAAAGGACCGACCGTGGTTGTGGCAAGAGGCACAGCACTGTTTTGCTCGGTACTGGTTTTGCGTTTTTGTTTCATTGCTTTTTAAAGATCCGCACCGTATCGAATGGAATGGAGTTTTGCTGTACAGGACGCTCGCTTTCGACGCTGCGGAAACCAACTAACGAAGAGGATCATGCCACGATGGCTAATGGTGGATCTTCTCCGGGTGGGGTAAGATTGACATTATGCTAATGAATTGAATTATGTCACATTAATTTAGGCATCAAATAAGTGTTTCCATTGTTTTCTTGTTGCGTGTGCTCGAAGAAGGGAAAAGCAAAATGGAACACAGCGATGGAAAATAAACTTTTCCTTTCCTTTTTTGGGATTATACTTCGTTTTTTCCCTTTAAAACGTCACATTCGCCACACAAATCTTTTTAAAGCAAGTGCCACAAGTTCAAGCACAGTATTTGGGGTGACTAATTCAATTAGGATCGATGTAGATGCTCACTAGCCAGTGGAAGTAACTGAACCACGCAGGAAAAGCAACGAGGGCAAGTGTCGGTGAAGTTAATTGAAATTTCTATTTCTTTTTAGGTGGCATAGGTTCCAGTGTATTAAGGCATAATTTAATTTCTCACACTAACGAAAACAAAACCAGAATTGTGTAAAAATCCCATAAAGCAGAGCTTTTCAGCGAAAAAGCAGAAAAAAAGCTGTGTAGGTTGCAAAGTATTGAAGAAATAAATTCCCGCTAATGATATTCAGTGATGAAAATTAAACTTAAATGTTCCACCACAACCACAAAACATCTTCTAGCATCTTTTCCATGTTTCATCACACTCTCTCCTGAATGCAGGAAAATATTTACAGCCAAAGGCTTCTGTCGTGTTCAGTTTTCTCTGTTGCAGTTGAAGTTGTGAATAGTTAAGAATGGCGAGGAAAAAAAAGAAGGAAACATGAGACCATGCCAGAAAGATAAAAATAATCAAATTTCCATTTCCATACTTTCCCGCTTGCTTTATAGCACCGGCATATGGTAGAAACACTCGCAAACGAATAGCCTTAAACCACCTTACAAAACAGTTTTCCATTGCATATTCTTTGCAACGGAGAGAGTTACGAGAAAACAGAAAACTGCAATAGAAATAAGCCGATCCTCGCAAAAATACGCAAAGGATGGATCAGAGAGAAAAGGAAATGGAAGTGAATTCAAGGAATTGCTAATGGTTGGATAGTTTATGATGGAAAGCTAAATTCGATGCTGGTTAGCAGGAAAGGGTTAAAGGCATTACCATTCGTGTAGCTCTTGAAGATACATAAATTTCTCTTAAGCACACCGTCAAAGCGAAGTGTTTATCGTGGACTTTAAAAGTCAAATACTAAATAATGCTGCAAAATATTTTTCTTAGTCATTTTTGACTTGAGAAAAATATTTACTTTAACGACTCACCAAATACAAAGCAGCCCCTGAATATATGTAATGGTTGCATCAATTGCATCAAAGTCTGCATTCAAACATCACATTGCATAGTTTCAGGGTAATTTAATGTTTTGAATTAAATTTATTCTACAACAACTGCTGTTTCATGCTTATTTTTTGTTTACAGCATCCGAAAAGCTCTCTTTATGAATATAATCTTGCTTTTGAGATGAAACTTTTTATATTAAATCAAACCTAATGAAATGATTTAGAAATTAAATTGTTTCTTGATAGTTTGTCCAGCTAGTCGTTTTAACGCTTCGTTACCCCAGAAGCATCAATTTTGCGTACGGTCTAACAGGGTGAAACATATTGCAAAACCTTCATTTACCTGGTCAAGGGTTTTCATCACGAGCGTTCCAGCTTATTAAGCGTGGATGGTATCTGCAAGAGAAAAATGTGAAAAGAACGTTAAAGTTCATTCGTAGTTGTGGTTAGTTATGCGTATACTTTAAATACAGTAACATTTTTTAAAACACTTCCCGGGGAACTCCTATTGTTAACACCTTTTCTAGTTTATTTGCTAAAAGACTCACAGGCGTCTATCAACACCTTCCGGGTGTAGCCCAACAAACAACTACATCGATAAGCGATGGAGAAAATGGACAAGTTCAAAGAGTACGGCAAGCTTCAACGCATCCCCAGCCATTGTTCGTGCAGGGAGGCGTGAAATCCGAAATTGATAACCTTGCTTTGTGTGTGCAGCCGAGTGCACACGATTAGGCTTTACGTCTTTGGTTCGTCACGCTCTTCTGTACTACGTCGGCTTCGGCTCTCGAGTGAAGTGGGTGTTGGACAGGATGAGGATGTCCTTAGCATTCTGTAAGATGCTGCAGCTCAGATTGTTTGATCATGCGAGCCTAATTTTGGTTGCTTCATGCTGGCTGCCACTGTAAGTGTGTAGATATGCTCACAAGCTATTGTCTCGCTCAAACGTTCGAAGTGAATCAATTTGTATTGAGTAAAGGTGAAACAGTAATAAAATGGTTGCTGATTGTAGAACATTTACATCCAAGAAACTCTTCTATTTGATATACTCTTGATATTCCCTTAAGCATTTTGTTTTATTTATCTCTTGACAGAGCTTATTTCTTGGAAGTCGCCAAAGCCCATGAGTATCGCTAGAAACCAATGCCAGCAAATTGAGTGAAAAACTCTATCCATAAAAGTGGCTGGACCTTCTCAAGCAGCGGGAACGGAAAGTTAGGGAAATAGATTGATCGAGTCAATTTCGCACGGAAACGATAGACATTCATTTCGGACGCTTCGTACCCGTAGGGGCGCGTAGCACAGAAAGGGCCACCAGGCTAAGAAAAGGCCATTCCCAAGTCCGTACGGCTCGCCAGTACAAATTGATAATCATCGGGGAAGGGGTTTTGTTTCGCCAACTGGACCGGGGGGCCGGATCGGGAAGATGGATGGGTCGCTTTGATTGAAACACAAATCTGCGTATCCCAAGATTATCCCGGTCCGATCCTATCCGCCGAACGATGTGTCCATTAGGGATGCTTATGATGCGGAAACACGCTTCCAACGGTACAATCTTCCAGCCAGCCCACGATGGTAAATCATTACCCAGGCTTGCTCGGTAGTTTGTCCCTCGAAGGTAGGCCACCCGAAAGCTACACCGAACGAAATCTCCTTCAATCGGAGCAGTTCCGTTTGCGTCCTTATCGTGTGAGGAGAGCTGCTTGTGAGCAAAATTCGGTAAAGTCGCTTAATTTGCTCCAACTCCTCCAAGTGACATAAAAAGCACGGATTTATACATTTGCATTAATGTTTTATGGGAATAGTTTGGTTCGCATCGGAAACTGGATGAGTGTGTGTGTGTGTGTATGGTGGGGTGATTGTTGTGTAGGGACATCTTGTTCAACCACGCTCCAAATGTTACCATCCCACCACCGTTGATGGGTACGGTACAGTGTGGAACAAAATTAATGATAATTTATACGACTTTACGACCTGTTTCGGGATTATTTTCCCTTGTCTACCTTTTTGACTACGACTATGGCCTACCTTACGGCACGCCCCCGATGTCTTCCGCCCGATCACTACTTCCACTTCCATTGTGAAACGTGAGCATAAATATCAACTAATTGGTGGGACAAGCAGCCCAATTTCGGTGTCCCCTCAGTTGCGACCATCGTTTGCAACATCAATTATGTGTACAATTACTTTTTCCCTTGTCGCATATGGAAACCTCCCCGAGGCTACCTTAGGATGTTGGTAATGCGTAAAAACAACTGTTATTTTGTGATAGTAACTGCATAATACTCTGGCAACTCGGTCTTTCAGAAGAATGTTTAATAAAACTACATCTCAAAAACTGTTCATGTACAGGAAAAATTCAAGGAAAAACACGGAATTCAAGGAAAAACACGTGTTGTTCTTGCTACATGTGCTGTTTTATTTTGTTGTTTTTGTTGATAAACAAACGAACAAACAAGAAATGTAGAAAATTAATCGAAAAATGGACACTCGCCAAACGGGTACAGCGCGATACAAGTCTCCACCAATGCGAAACGAAATTTCATTATCCACGAATTTCCAAACCGCGAATTGGCAAACGTGCACGATTATCAAGCTTCAAATGTGCGCCTGCATCGTATGCAACGCGCACAGCACCGAACCGTTTGTGTTTGCCGAGTGCAATATCGATGTATCTCGTGCTGCCTGCATGCTTGTGCTTGCCATTGTTCAGCTACACGGTACACGCCCGCCGTCGAACCCGGGTGTGGTCCGATTTGTCGCAAACTAAATGTAGAAAAGCACTGTAGCCCGGCTGAAACGGTGGATTGTCACGCGTGCATTATTAATAATAGATTTTCACTTATTTATTAAGCATTAGCGTCAGCGGATTAATGAATTTACAACCGAATAAACATCGGGCATTCATTAAGCGTTTGCGTGCGGAATGGAGGCGCACGTGGAAAATGCTTTTAGGAGATAATATTTTCCCACTTGCAAACAGCCAATCGATCGATCCGGTTTCATATTTCGAACGTTATAGTCGGGGTTCCCATTTTTGTACTTCATCTCCCGTGGGTCGTTTGGTAATGAGAAAAAGGCTTCGATATGCGTTTTGCTGCACCAACTCCCTTAGGTCATCCGGAGCGTCGTTGGTTTCGGTTTCTGTTGCAATGGCTTTCAGCTGAGTAGCGATTAGTGTGTAATTTTAGAGATGAGCTCGCGACAATCGCGTAAACCACATCTGAGGATGGAAAATGGGCGCCCAAAAGGTATGCAATTGGCAGTACGCGTTTGATTCATCGCTGCAACGGCTTAAGGAGCCACCATTACAGCATTACAGCCAAAGAAGTAAACTGTCTGGAACAGAAAATGCCACAGCACGGTCAGGCAGATACGTGTGGACTGCGTCGTAACAATTGGACCGGATGTTGTTTGCTTCACAATTGGCAGGCAACGCTTTGAGCCGGAGGTGATTTCGTATCGTTGTTCATATCGAAGGCGCATTTCAGATTTGGCGCTGCGGTTACGTGTCTATGCCGGTCTAGTGCTTACGGTTTGACTTTAATCTTGGTGTTCGGCTTTCCAGCGTCGCCTGGGATGTGAGGCGCAAGCGAACAGCAAACACCCAAAAGGGATAATTGTCATCTGAGCACCAACGTACAAAACAAGGTGTGTGCGTGTGCATTGGAGAGCTTTCGGTAGCACAACGGATCGGTTGTTTCGAAGTCGATTGGCTGCCCTTTCCGTAAGTGCGCAGTGCGGGAATGCGTGGCTGCGATTTGCGAATGCAATTTATAAATATACGCCTGAATAGCTTCCTAATCACCTGCTTATTGGAGGTATGTGTTTGTGTACTACCCCCGGGAACTCGGGACCTTTGGCAACGAGCCCAAGCCAAAGGTGACCACAATTTATGATACGTGTTAATATTTGAAATCATCCGTTCGATCCTACCGTACACATTCACCTGGTCACGGTGCATCGTCGTGGTGCATCGCTTGGTGCATTTTGATGCAATTAAAGTGGCTTCATTGAGTGTGGAGAAATAGCTACACCATGGTGTGCGGTGAGCCAAACCCACGCCGGCACTGTCGCCAAATCGTTTGCAATCAGCCACCGGAAGCGTTGGTTGCCTTTCGATTCGTTGGTAAGCGTAGATTAATCCAATTGTGCATGCGATGGTAGGCGTGTGCAATGCTTGAAGTCTATTTTAAATGCGAACGCAAAAGGTGCAAACATCCGTCGGGCATTTTCCCAAACCTTTCCCTCTTCCACAAAATCGCACAAACATGCGCGGGTGTGCGTCCTCACGCACGCGTGTATGTGTGTTTGATGTGATCGGGTCAATAAAATGAATATGATTGTATTGCAATTAAATCGATTGATTTTAAATTGCATTACCACCGTTCGATTTGCTTCCGAAATGCCGAAAATCGCTCGGAAGCGACGATTCGGTAGGAAATTGGTTCAGCACACACAAACACACACACACACAAGTTCGGTGGGACGAGGTTTTTGAATCTCATCTGCATAATCGATAAGCTGTTTCAGATCAAAGGTACCACCATTATGTCACATGGTGGAGCGTTTTTGTGTCGGTGGTTTTGCATCCGATCGGTGCTGCCTTAGGCGATCGGTCTTTGGAGTCAGGTTTTGGTTCTTGATTTCCCGAAGCGAGTTTGGCAGATGTTATGATACGTACATCGGTAAACAAATCCAGTGCTCTCGGTGGTGGCTCAACTATGGGTACAATATGGTTGTTGTTCAATGGTGCATCGGTCAAATCGCATGAAGGAGGCGTGCGTGTGTGTGCGGTGTGAAGAATTTGTCACTGTTCCGAATGGGTGTGAATTTCGATTATGAAATTATCTAGATTGCCCCGAAGGCTATCTTCCACAGTCGTGCGGGAAGCTAATACGCCAGTGTCTTTGATTGGCTGGTGTTATGGACATCATTAGTGGGCGAATCAGTGGCGTTTATTACGCGTCTCGGGAGCTAATTGGGTTTGCTAGGTTTACTTAATCCATTAAGCGTAATCTGGTTTTAAAGTGAAGCTTTGAATTATTCCTGAAATTGTAGTATAAAATATTCTCATTGACGAGGCAACGATTGCATTAGATGGATAAATTGGAGCGCACTTACAGTACAGCAGTAATTGAAATGTAATTGATACAATTCTCGCATGGATTACTTAAGCTTTCATTTTAATTTGTTCCATTTAATTCCATTCAGTTAATTTTGTCCTTGTTGTTTGCATGTATTTCCCAAACTAAGAGAATTGGGTCTAAGATTGGGTTTACAGACAAAAGATTAGAAAGCGCCAGCCACATTTTGATTAAGAGATTGCATACCTCACAGGCGTATCAATATTTGTAGTATCGCTGAAGAAAGTTTCAAAAAACCAGGGACTTTAAAACTAACCAGTGACGAAAATGACCTGTTACCTCTATAAACGTTGCTATTTTAACTGGTTTTAATGTTTTTCGTCTATCTAAGCTTTCGTTAAGCAAATTTATGAAAGCAATCGTTTTAACCAGTTTAATGGTTATATTGATTCATTTCATTTATGCTACTATCATGCGATTGATATTAATCCAATTGACTTGATCCAATGAACAAACACAATTGTGCATTTGCAATCATGTTGTAACCTGAGTACCAAATTCGGTACAAAGGCATTTTGAAACAGTGATGGTAAAAATAGCCATTTGTTCCTAATACATTGTATGCGCCTGTATAGTATGCAATAAAATGCTCAATCATGTACTGGGTACTTTCTGACGTTTTATCGGTTTAAGAAATTAAAACATTAGCAACAATTGCCATGTTATAAAAATGATAAATAAATGTACAGACATTTTTTCTTTCTAATAACTATCTTCTTCTTCTTCTACGGCTCTACAACCTCGAGAAGTCTTGGCCTGCCATTTCTGGCTTCCGTGACTTGAATGTACCCGTAACAGGATAGTCAGTCCTGCGTACGGGGGAACGGCCCGAATGGGATTTGAACCTCGGTCCTGTCCGTTCGAAGACCGGCGCCTCAATCTTCTTGGCCAACGAACCGCTCCAATAACTATCAGGCCTCATAAATCTTCAAATTATAAATTATAAAACCTTGAAATTGAAATAAGCTCGGCATACAGATAATCACCATATGTTATGCTCAACCATCAAGCAACATCCAATTAACTACGAAATGCAATTGATTGATCAACCCCGTTGGCAAAAATAGGGAAAGCAGAATGATGTCCCGCGAATGAATTCATCATCATGTCGGTTTGTGGAATAAATTACCAACTATTTGTACAACCCACCAGTAGAGCCGAGGTTGAGGAAACAAATTTATAGTTGGTATCCATGGAAATAGAAGTTTGCTTTCCTGTATGATTTGTCATTTGTTGTTTGTATTATCAAATTAAGGGAAAACAAATAAAAAAGAATATGAACTGTAATATAAAAATGTATCTTTTTTTTCGTCACTGTAGAAGGAGAGCAGTAATAGGTCGATAGTTAGCCATCCACCAGTGGGACCTATATCCGTTTACTCACTGCGTCACACCGCCCCACCATCATCGTGCGATGGACGATGGGATGAGATTGAATTTGAAAAATGAACACATTTGAGGTTATGGTGGTGTTATTTTTTTCCTTCCTTTTCCGCAACTTCGCTTGCATGGGGAAAGGCTTTTTAAATTTCTCTCCGTGTCGGTTTGTTGAAAAATTCCAGGTTAATCTGAGGAAAGGATCAACAGAGAAAAGCGGTCGTTAAAATATGGCCAATTCATTTTCGGGCGCACATCCTTCGACAGCGTTCGGGGCGTGTTTTGTTACGCGTTTGATCGTACGAACAGTGTACAGAAGGAAAGCAAACGGGGGTAAGCACACACACACGCACAGTGAAAAGAGAGAGAGAGAAAAAAGGGAAATTTATCATTCAGTGCAAATTATGACGAACGATTTATCACAAATCTGTAATTTATCAAACCAAACTGCCATGCCTGTTGGGTACGTTGGGGGAGGTTTTGACGCTATCGGTTCGGGATGAATTTTGAGCTTCCATCCACAACATATTCTACATCCTCGTGGTGGGGATGGTCCTTTTCACTGTGTCAAGCTGTATCTGGTTTGTATGGAAAAATGTATGTGATGGCTTTAAGTATGTTTCAGATCCTTTTTTTCCTTAACCCAAAGCATGTTTCATCACTTTAAACGGAACTACCCTGTGTTGGATGGAATGCTTCCTATTAACAACTTGCTTTTTTTTACCATAAAGACTAGTTTAGCGCTGGGTAATGAAAGTTCTAATTAAATTGACACAAATCGAATATTATTTCTTCCCCAAATTTCATTTTCGCTTAATTTCGCTTCACCTTTTTTGCGCGGCCCTGAATGGCGCGTGTGTCCGAGCCAGGGAGACAGTGTCGAGTAATTTGGTTTTATAGCATCCAATATACACGCTACACACACCCACACACACACACTACTGGCAAGATGGTGGTCACACTGTTTGCCTGTCGGCGTATTGTTACCATCTTGGTTCGGCACGAAAGATGACTTTCACCATCTTTTGCTGAAAACGCGCACGCGAACCA
>KI423234.1:5535-29786 GCA_000473375.1 Anopheles culicifacies | reverse complement strand
GCGCACCGCACAGCCAAGAACCGTCTTTTCACCTATCGCTTTGACGTTTGCATACCTTCTGGCGCTATTATCAAAGTGTAACGAACGGTTAATACCCATAAGCTACCCGGTCGCACCAATGCTTGCCTACTCATTAACCTAACGCCTCCCTGACTGTTATCGTGTTTGGTATCTTAAACCGGCAGCATTTACTTATCACACACTATCGAAAGATATGGCCACCAGGTTCGGTTGGGCTGTCGGTGCAAAACCTTCCCAACCCTGAACCGACTGCCAGTGTGCATCATCCCTTGCAGTGGGACAAACAGAACAGCCATGCATAGCCCTTTGTTGTCGGTGTTGCTCTGCATCACAGGTGAGTCGGTGTTTGCTACCCACGAGCTCACTAATCTGTTGAGATTCTTCTTGCCAGTTTTGCAGACTGCAGTTCCGGTTGTTTTCGGTCAATCGAACCTAACCCTACCGCAACCGTTCAATGTATCGCTGGAAGTAAATCACACCCTGCCCAGCAATAGTTTACCGCCACTGGCAACGATCGCACCGGAATGGAAACCGATTCCGCACTACCTCCATGCGCATTATGATCCCATGGGGAAGGTGTTATGGTTTCCACGCATCATTGGCGGTGCTCTGGCAACACCCGGTGAATTTCCGGCCATGGTATCACTGCAGCAGATTCACAACTCGGCTCATGTGTGTGGTGGCACCCTTATCACGATGAGCCACGTGCTGACCGCTGCCCATTGCGTTACGGATGTGCGTGGAGTCCCTCAAGCTGCCACACAGGTAGGAGATGTTTGAACTTGACGCGCTTAAGCTCCTCCCTGCTAATGCATTCCCTCCCTCCCAACAGTATCAGGTAATGGGTGATGATCTGTACATCCTGCCGCAAATGGGAAGCCCATCTCGTCAGATACGTCGCGTCGCCTCGATCATCATCCATCCGAAGTATGATTCGACCCTCTTCTCGAATGACATTGCGATCGTACGGGTAGTGTCGGAGTTCCGCAAGACGGACACGTTTTTCCCGGGTAAACGCATCCAGAAGGCGCCTACGCTAGGCGACCGCTGTAGTTTGGCCGGTTGGGGTGTTACCGATGAACGTTCGACCACGATGAGTCCGAACCTGCAGCGTATCAATGTGGCGATCAGTGACTTCGGAACGTGTAACGTCGTGTTCGATAATCTGCTCACCATGGGAATGCTGTGTGCGGCGGCACCTGGCCGGGACGCCTGCCAGGGTGACTCGGGTGGAGCGCTGCTGTGTGCTGGAGGACGTGTCGCTGGCATTGTGAGCTTTGGCGATGGGTGTGCCAAACCGAATGTACCGGGTGTGTACGTGGATGTGGCGTACTACGAGAAATGGATTAACCAAGTGCTTAAAAATGGAGGCGAACGTTCAGTTGGATATCTAGCGAGTATGATCATGTTTTACTGGGCTGTAAAGCACCTGTTGCGATAGCATAAAGACAACCTCTTGAAACGTTACTCGGTACATTCAGTTATAGCAGTTTCAGAAGCTGTATAATATCACGCAGATGTGTTTAAGTCGCTAAAAATACTGAATAGTAAAAGCTGAATGCGAAAGGTTAAGAGACCTTCACGCGAGACTTCGTTGAAAAGAACCACAAGACGTGTACTTATCGCACTAATCCTTCTCCGTAGATAATCTCGATGGATAAACGTCTCCCAGACATAGCGTAGCCCCACCGGTTCAACAATAACTCTTACATCACACTACCGTTTACCGATACCGATCAGCTTTTTCGAGGCACATCACGCGGGTCTATGAACTCCGTACGAGCTCTATGAGCGGGTTTTCTTTTTCTTCTTACCCCCGTTTCTCTTGGTGGCCAGGGCCACACTACCACCCAAAGTTCAGTGAACGTCAAACTGTCGCACGACTTGACGCAATCGGTTGCAGGCGCTCCCCTAACAGCCTGACCCTCCCCCTCCAAAACTAGGCCCTCACGTAACTACCGATCGCGCAAAAGCACTCGAGCTGGATGCATGATGCTACGGAGGCGCTATCCCTCCTCCTAGAGCAGCGCGGTAGCATCGCGAGGTCTTTCGGCGGGCTACAGTATTATTTCATCACAACCGAGCAGTGAACAGCCGGTCGGCCATTCACCCAAAACCCCCGAATGCAAATGGTGGCACCAGCGTAGCAACATCTCATGCATCGCAACGGTTACTCGCGGGCCGGATTTCGAAATACGGTACGGTTTCGATCGCTCGGACCGGCCGATCGCGCTCACATGCGCGCGTTTGTGCGAGCGATCGTGTTGCTAGGGGAGTTTGGGATCGGATTCGATCCGGCCAGCCACCGAGACACATCTGCAGCGCGCCGCCATTTCCATAATCATGCTCCGGTGGCGAATTCGAAATGAACACTTGCCTTCACCGGAACTTCGGCTCCCGGGGCAGATGTAAATGACCGCTGTTACTGGGCCGCGGTGTACCGGTGTACGGTATACCATTAAACGGCCATTTTCCCGCAGGTTCGGGTCGGGTTCACCACACCAATTCACGCCCCAATGTTTTGTCGTGAACTCATAATAATCGTAATGAATTTTAATGGCTTTCTATTAAAACTGCAAAGCGTTGCGTGTGCTTCAAATAGGGCACCGGTATCCGTTTTATGCTACAGCAGCAACAGCAGCAGCAGCAGCAGTACCCGTTGTCACCTAATGAGCAAATTTAACGACCGCAACCTAACATAACCCCGGAGGTTGGTCACCGGGTGTGCGGTTTTTATTTGGTTCTATTTCCCCCATGAGAGGTTTTTAATTTAGAACGGACACTAGGCCGGGGTGTTACAGTGTAGGAGGAGGTGACTCCCTCACCTATCACCTACCTGTCCACCGAAAAAGAGCAACATTATTTATTGTGACTGCACGCTGAAAACCACGCCACCGACGCTCCACTGACGGTTGACAGCTTGATTTCAACGGCTGCCGTGGAAAACCGTCGTGGTCTCGTTGGAAAACGCATTTTCATTGTTATGACCTCGGCCGTTTACGATTATGTGCGTGCGCGTGTTCCAGAGTTTCAGCGTCCCGGGACAGCTTTATGACCGCACCGGCACCAGTCAAAACGGCCATATGTGTGCGGCCATGGTGGTGCATGGCAGCTCTGGCACTGGTCCAAAAGCTGCACCGTACCTGGACGCAATACCGGTATGCAATTAGGCTTCGTTATATGGAAATGACGTTCCACCGGAACTTCTTCACGCATGCCGCGGTTGTGAGTGCACCCGACACGCACATGCATATTTTGCCCACACGTTTCTGATCGTTTGTTAGAAGTTTTGCAAAAATTACCTCCAAAAGACACACGCACGCTTCAAACGCGTTTCCCTTTTAATGGCGCTCACTATCGGTAGCGCAGTAATGAGTCACGAAGTCATTCGGAATAATTAAAATTAAATGAGTCACACAACATTGCGGAAATGCGTAACGTTTAAAAACAAGAGGTCCTGCAGGAGTTTGTAGGGTCCTGAAGACTTCTTTATGATATGTTCAAATGCCCTTTTTTGCTCTTAACAATCTTTAACGTCCTCCTCAGTCTTGGACAAATTCCATGTCTCAAAGTTAACCTGTCAAACAAACAAATGGGAAGAATTGGACCCGGTATCACCGGTAGAGTCATCATCCATCTTAATAGCTCCGTCATCTAACGTGTCAATTAGCCCTGCTCATCTCATATTCCCGCAGCACAGTGATGTGTTCCAGCCTTCGGGAAATGGTTGCCACTTGCTCAATTTCTGATACAAATTTTCCGCCACCATTTAATGACAGGCTCGCGCAGCGAAGAAATGGAAAACGGCATTCGAAAGTTCAATCAAAACGTGACGTCCAACCATCCATCATTCGGATCGCGGATCGCTGCACTCACTAATGACGCCCGCCACCACTGACGTCAAGCCGGATTTTGACACCTTTCCCAAATAACCCAGCAGGTTCCCGGCAAATGTCCGGATGGCCTACATATTACTGTGCACTTATGTGTATGTGTGTGTGTTTGGTTCTCATTGAGTAAACGTGGCGAATTCCGGTCGCCAGAAGTTCGGCGCCTGTCCAATGTCAACCGGAGGATTTTACATGGTGGTACATGAAGAACAGGGTGCCGAGCTAAAGACAAAACAAAACATCTCAATCAACACAAACTTCTCTTTCAGATCTCTGTTCATTTTTTCGCTTGTAGGACGTTAAACTAACGACATCAGGAAACTTAACCAACTGCACGATGTCTGCCTCTGTGTGTGATTGGGGACGAGTGTTCATCATTAATCGCAAAGCCCTACAATTTCGGCACCCTCGAACGAACGCAAGCAATGAAGTCATCAGTGCAGAAGGTGGCGGCAACTAACTGTCATTAAAGTAGCGTTATCATAAATCATAATCCGCTGACAATCGTACACCAATCAGGCTCGCTTTTTTCCCCCCCGGTACGGTAGGCCATCCTGCGGGAATAGTGTACCTTATGATCATGATGATGATGATGATGATGATAGTAACCGTTCCTTCGTTTGGTGTGATATTATGTGAAAAAGTAAATTATAGTTGTCAACATTGGTTCCACGCGGATGGCCCCCACAGTGCTCATGCACGCTGACGATATAATGGCGTCAGGATGTACACGTCTTTGTGCCATTTGAACTTCCCGTTTTCCCCCGAAAAGGTTCATCAAGGCTACCACCCGCACGTCTGGCAAGCAACGTGAACCGGGCGGGATGGCGGTTTTGTTGGATCAACCACCATTAGCTGCCGGTTTTTCGGTGCTAGTGTCAGCAATTATTACTTTTTAATTAGTTCCTAGCTATGACAGCTAGTCGGCCGGCTGGGATGCGTCCCGTGTGCGTTTCGATACGGCCGGAACAAACATTGATAGTAGCTGAGAGTAAATCACAACCATCAAGCGCACTACATCCTGTTCCAGGAACAAGGACCGGAGCTCGATAGACCCTTTCTGGGAAAGCACTCATCCATGGATTATTCTTGCCCCTTGTACGGGGCCATAAAACTTGTCCATTGTAGCGGCATAAAAGTGTACTCCGATGTATCGGGTGGAAATGGCTATCCGATCGACTGGCTTTTGTGCTGACTTTACTTCACGGTAAGCCCGAAAATCGATTCCCAAGTGAAAGTGGCATGTCGTAAAATTCACTAAATCTGGATGCCAAACACTCAAGCAGGAGAGCAAGAAAAAACCCTAGTCCACCCCTAGTCAAACAATGAAGGAACGAGTTCGAAGCTCGTAAAAACGAAACTCACAAAGCCGTTTGGAAAAAGCCATCAAAAACTGAAACTTCTGCTTACATGATACGCACGTTACGGTGTTACCCACCCACAATGGGAACCTCTGGCTCCCTTACCTTCTGGCTAAGGTTCGTCCAGGGGCGAGAAGCTACCGGAATGGAAAGGTGAAACTTTTCAAGCTACGTTCGAAAACTGTTTGTTTGATTATAACGCTCCACACTCGTTCCTATCGTAGACACATTATTAGTCAATATCAGCATCAACACGATCATCATCATTCAGGTCGTAATCATCAGCAAACGGACGTCAGACAGCGGTAATGAAACAAGCAACCGAAAAGGAAATCATCTTCATTTCAACGATTTGGTAATTGACAGCGGTGGTAGTGGAAACGGAACACGTGAACGGTAGATTGGAAGAACATGTTTCGATTCCGATGGCACAAGATTGAACCACGAATCTCATTAAGGTTATACCGGTACATGATGACTAGACACAGGCGACTAGCGACGCCTTCCGTAATCCCTCAAGGCCAACATCTCCCGTGGAGTAAAGAAAACAGAAAAAAAGAATGAAAAACAAAGCCCCAACGCAAATAGTTTTATGGCCAGCATTTGATGTTCAAACATATGGTTTGATTTCTTGAGTGGTTAGATCTGGTCGATGTCTGGCATACCGAGACGAACCAGACCATTAGATAAGAGGTAGAAGAGAGGCGTTCATTCGGAGTGAAATGGTTCTTTACAGTTTACGGACATCGTAAAGCAAAATTTAATGTTACGTGTCGATGTTTTTGATAGATCTTTAACGGGTACAAGCGTGGAGATTAAAATTATGGAAAGTCGTTCGTCGTTAGCTGTAGCTGGTGTTTATATTTCGAGAGATGCTTTTGGAGTTTCTTTGGAGTTTTCTTGAGTTTCATCAAAGAGAGCCATTTTGATGTTCTACATCTCGTCCATATCACCCTGTAAATGCCACTCATGCTATTTGCTAAAACTAATTGCTCAATGCCGCAATTACTTTGTGACCACATAGGTACACGTGTCCTACGTGTTATTGATTCAACAAACAGGAAGACCCCGCATCAGATTAAGGATCAGATTTTAACTCTCCATACGATTGTAATCAAAAATTCACTCCGCAACACACGTACTTGTGGTTTTGTTCCGGACGGCCCAATCAGAATTGAGCATCGAATGTAACATACGACACTCAGGTCTCGAACAAACAATAAGAAACACGTGCCTGCCCTAATACTACACGTGCACTTCATAAGTGACGCATCCAATCCGGATACGAAGCACTTCTTGTGTTATAATTAAACAGATTTGTATGTTACGACTCCGGTAGATCAATAATGTCTGACACCCCTATATCCAAAACTACCTTTAATATCGTTCCCCAGCTGTCCCAACGGTAAGCATTAAGGGTGTGTACTCGAAATCGTTTCCTTGATTTCCATCCTGCGTGCAAGAAAAGTTCTTCAAGGACGACCTCAAGATGATGGATGAGCTCCTGATTTGCTTCCCCACCCACAGCCCCGCTAGCGCTAAAATCGATGAACAAGGTAGAACTGTCCACGGCGTTGATGATGTGCGTATAATGCTGTCAGAAAGCGGGACCCGCACGTACGAATCGCAAGAAGTACCGCACTCGTGCTGGTGTCTTATCCAAAATTTTGATACGCACAAAATTGCGCGAACTCTCAACCACTAAGAGGATCACTTCACGAACGAATGCTCGGGAAAGCTGCCATACCGTCGTTAACCTTGAAACGCTGGGCTGATCGTAATCGGCCAAATTGAGGCGAGATGATTGACTTTTGATAGGCGGCAAACGTCAGCCATCAGTAATGAAGTACCAGCGATAGATGAGAATTTAATGGTGGAGGGTAAAACAAATAGAATTTTCCCAATACACTCACGCTGAAGGTACGTTGCAGCACACGCGGTGAAGATTTGAATTTGACAGGTAGGGGTTTTCTTCGTCTCGTTTCTTACTACCGGATAAGGAAATGTGTCAAATGTGTGTTTGACGTTAGGCCATTGTCAAAAGGGTAAAACAAATAGAATTTTCCCAATACACTCACGCTGAAGGTACGTTGCAGCACACGCGGTGAAGATTTGAATTTGACAGGTAGGGGTTTTCTTCGTCTCGTTTCTTACTACCGGATAAGGAAATGTGTCAAATGTGTGTTTGACGTTAGGCCATTGTCAAAAGGGTAAAACAAATAGAATTTTCCCAATACACTCACGCTGAAGGTACGTTGCAGCACACGCGGTGAAGATTTGAATTTGACAGGTAGGGGTTTTCTTCGTCTCGTTTCTTACTACCGGATAAGGAAATGTGTCAAATGTGTGTTTGACGTTAGGCCATTGTCAAAATTTAGCAGCAACGTATCGTTTGATTTGGATCAATACAATGCTATGCCTTTCCGGTGTTTCTGGGGGGGAATGCCTTGCCGGTAATTGAAGCATGTGCGCTGAGTTTCACGAGAACAACATTTGCTTAGCATCACCTGTCAATCAGTCACTTCGCTTCCCTGCCAAGATGTCCGTATTTGCCGTATTGACCACCATGAACCGTACGGTAAGCTAATCTGACAGCCAGTGCTTGTGTATGATGGTGCCTATTTTATTTTTAACATAGCAATATTTATCTCTCAACAATTTTCCGTTACACGCCTTGACCCAGCTGGGTGGTCTATTTTAAGGGATATTACAACAGTATCGTAAAACAGCTGATACTAAGTGTCCATACCTGCAAGCGGTTAGAAACTAAAGATGGTAACATCCAGGAACTTCTGGACGGATAATTTTGCAACAACGATACGTTGTGTAACCTGCTTCATCTTTGCCTCCCCTCCCACCCAGGTGGCCTATCAAATACATCCGGAAGGAAGCACCCTGCCAATGAACGCAGTTGTTCCGGTTCCCATCTTGCTAGCGCTGGTGAATAATGTAAAGCTTAACCAACCAACTTCTTCTCCCGCGCCGATCACATGACAAGAGCAAGCTCGTAGGCAGCTTTTACAAGATGCGAATGTAATACCTGTTCCGAGGCCACTGAGAACGCAACGTGAGAAGAAGACGGCCAAACTAATCGAACACACAAGCTGGGCAACAACACGGAGTCGAACACTTTTGTGCATTGAAGAGGCAGCACTATTTGAATTGTAAATTGGAACACTTGGCCCAGACAGCGAGAACAACATCGGTCCATTCCTGTGTTTAGTCTGTCGCTTGCAGAGTTGACGAACCTCCAGCATTCGGCAAATGCAAATATGTGCTTTATGCAAATCGAATGCTCAAGAACTTTATCCGACGTTCGTTTTACGAGGTACAGCCTTGTATCCCGGTCACGTCACCATATCGATGGGAGATGATTGATAAACCGCAACAGGAGTTTGTCTCTCCACACGTATGGCAAGATGCAATTAGGTTGCCTCCCGTATGTTCAGCATAATTATTGAAATTGGAAAGTAATAAGTCTGTTTTTTTTTTCTTTTTTGGGGGATAAGATCCTGCTTATCCGTTCCCTTTCGTACAACCTGTTCCATGGCGTTCGTTCGTCCACTGTACGAATCTGTTCAGTGAACCTTATTGGTAGCTAATTCCGTGCGGGAAATGGGCCTAACGTCGACAGCCTAACGACCTCGTACAAACACGGTAAATCAATTTTACGACTCCTCCGTCAGGTCGTTACGCATATTGGAATTGATTACCTACGCCCACCCTCCCATAACCGGTAAGATGTGCGAGGGATTTTTTGTTTGGTTTCGAGCAGCTTGACTTCACTTAACTTTGGTTTTCTTTCCATTCCGGGCTTTTACAGCACTGCCACTTGGCCAATTTGGATATAGACACATTTTCATGCCACGTTAACTGGCCATTGCTTTCGCCGATGACACCCGCGTGATGATAAAGTGGACAATTTGGTTGCCCTTTTTCGTTCCGGCCCCCTCTTGAAGGTTTCCAATTCGGTGAAAGTTATTGCTGGAGGATAATATTCACACATAAGATGCGTGTCGGGAAGGATTGATGGCAATGTCTTCATGTGCGTTTTATGTGCGAGAAGATGCCAAAAGGCAATCAGCAGCAGCAGCACCGGAGAGGGATACAGCTGTTACGCCCTGTTTGCCCAGCCGTGCCCATGTGTGGAGCACGAAATGTGAGCTAATATTTACCAAATATTCATATTTATTATTATCTTGACAAACAGCGCAACACCGTCCGTCCGTCCGATGGGTCCAGCCGGCAATCAACCAACCATCCATCTAGGACACACACACTAATGATTGCCGCACACAATGCAGACGGGGAAATGTTTTATGATTTGCAAACACACACCCGTTCGATTGCATTCGGATGCAATCTTCTTAAGCTCGAGCGGGAGTAGAGAGCCGATTTCTAGCGGGGCAGTAAAGTGTGGCAGTAAAATATCGATTCCAGTATCGGAAATGATAGATTTATGAGTGGACGAGGGTTGTCAATGGGAATGGTTTGTCGTAGAACTGTGCTATATGATGGTTTTATAGAGTGTAAATGAGTAGATAAGCTCCTATTTCCTCTTCACGATACGTTCCCAACAAACTCGTCTAGACCAAACCGAATGGATTGTGAGAGTCTTATTAATGAACTTTAATTAGTTATATGTTTATGCAGTATACTTCTTCTTCCTCTTCTTGTTCGGTGTAACGACCTATTTGGTCATGCCGGCCATATAAATGACTTATGAGAATTATTGATAACCACGTGGTTGGATAGTCTATTCCTCACTACAGGGCAAACGGTCTGGATGGGGATTTGAACTTCAATCTTTGACGTTCTGAAGACCGACGTCGCCATCGCATCGGCCACTAGATCGCTCATGCAATATAGTTGATAAACATCAATAAAGGATCCATGGCACTCATCTAGGAGGTAATGCATATTCTAGCTACAGTTCCTGTCGAACAGTTGCGGGAGTCAAGTTTCCTCGCAATAAGATTATGACCCGCGGCATTAAGTTACGATTGCGTCAAGCTCATCATCACAAAATTCCACACATATTTTCCCACATTTTACCGTACAACTAGACATACCGTCACTCAAACTGTGGAATTCTATTATGCAAACGCAGCAATAGCTGCTCCTGCCACGGCGGATTGACCACGGAATGATGGCATATAATTGACATGTTCCATAAACAAACTCCATCAACATTTCCCACCGCTCTTTGTGTGGTCAGGAGAACGAATAAACTGCTGCCTTTTCAACAAAACCAACATTTGCAACCGAGAGTCCAACACACCATCTTTCACACAATCCCAACCCAATCTGTCAAACATCCCGTACCCGTTCACGTATGATTTCAAATATATTTCTCGTGTTGTGTTGGTTTTTGTGCATTTTTTTTTTTTGGGGGGTAAAACAACACTACAACACATTGGTAAATGGAATTTATAACATTTCACCAGCTTCTGTCTCTGCCACCACGTCAGAATGCAACTCGATGATGATGATGGCTCGCCCGAAGTGGATATAAATACATGTCACTTTTAGAAGGGAATTTTTAATATTCCTCCCATCCGCCGCGTTACCGCCAAATATTTCCACCATCGGCTGGTAATTATAACTTATTGCATCATTTGTGCACCGGGCGTTCATGTTTTTCACACAGAAGTGCAACAGTACAACTGAGTGCAACGCATTCGAATGGCGTTGCCAGGCTCCATCGCTCGTTAGCACTGGTGGGCAAATATGTAAAAGGGAGAGATACTCCTCTGCGCACAACGGGTTTTTGTGGCTAATGTGCTACAATTAATTAAAGTAGAATGTTTGCGCCGTTCCCTCTTGGGACAGGATAGCGCTAGCGGGGATAGGGTGGTATGTATGGCACGCCAAAAAGGATGAGATGGTTGACAAACTTCATCCGAACGGCTATGACGGTTGGGGATGGTACGCAATGTTGCCCTCTGAGTTATGTGAAACGATATGACAAAGGATCATAATTTTTAGATGCTCTCTGTAATTTTATTTGTATAATCCTTTCAGTTTGATTTTTTTCAAGTTTTCTCTCTATTTTTAGTGTCGCTTTTCTCTCTACTTCGAATAGTGTCTTTTTTCTTGATGATTTTTGTTTATTTTCAACTCTTTTTATATCTTACTGAACGTTGTCATGTTTGTTCGATGCCTGAATGTATTTTTATTTATTTCTTTGTTATACTGTTTTATCATTTGCAAATTACTGTATAAATATGATGTTCCTGTTAATGTTTTGTGGCATTCCCATATTTTTATTTGAGTTTTACCAAGTTTACTAGTTTTATACCTTCCGGATCTTATGTTATTTACTTTACAAAAAGTGTAATGGCCATTTTCATGGTTTTTTTTCCTTAATTCCTAAATTTAGATTGCCTGTTACGAACCTCCATTGCCACAACACACCCATCCCACACATCTGGTGCCACTTCCTTAATCGTACGTCATTTCGCTCTGCCATTTGGCAGTCATGAAAATTAATTTTAAAATTGAACCTGACTCCGAGTATCGTTTTTCTTTCCTCCACGCATCCTGCCCACGTACCCATCCAGCACGACAGCGTCACAGTCAAGGAGGAAAAATCAGCGAAAAAATAGTTTTCCGTTTTCACCTGTCACTCACTTACGCGGATGGTGCGAGCCAACGTGGGGGCCAACGACACCGCCCCGCGGTACGTCGATCTTGCCGCGTACGAAATATTCATAGACTGACTGTCACCATTAGGTTTAATATTAGAAATCTCACACGCCCGGGTACGCCCGCAGAACGTCAACCTACGGCACCGAGAAACCATCCACAAGGTATGCGGGCAAGATTGCTGCTTCTTCGCGAAAATGCATTAAAAAGATTACCGTGTCAAATGAGCTTCCGTCGAATGCTCTCTCTCCGTATCGTGCGATACACGGTGCAGGAAACATATCACTTTCTTTATGAGTTTGCTGACATTTTCAATTGCAGGTTCGGTGAGATGTGTGCGCAAAAACCCGGTGCACTCGATTCGCGGCAGGATCCCGCGTCCCTGCAACTTGCCTCCGGGGTTTTACGTCAGTCTCGCTTTGGTCTGATGGGCAGAATTAGCGTAGCATATTAATTTAGTATTCATTACAGCCACATCATGTGCAGTGCGCTGCAGAATGTCAGGTGTGGTTTCATCTTACTGCTTCCCAACCTAGAACGATGCGATGATGTGGGCAATAAATTTTTCAACTACTTATGGACAATACCGTGACGTGGCTGTGTTAGAGGCGAACTTTAGATTTAAATTCGAAACTTTAATATTTATCCACATCACAACTGATATAATCTCAAAATTTTAAAATAAAATATTGGAATTCCAAACAAAATAAAATATCTTTCCATTCCGCCCAGTAGCAAACCAAATTAAAACACTTCATTTAATGCTTTAGCATGATTTTTACTACATACTTTGCAGTATTCTGTTTTAGAGCTTAAAACCACACGCTTTGTTCGCTCATCATTTGTACTCCATACGCACGGATTTCTGCTTAATGTCCATGCGCTTTTAACAGCCTTTCTGTGTGTTCCCTTTTTTATTTTTATATCAACAAAACATCCAATGGACACAAGAAATGGTCGTAATGATGGTGCTTGAAGCGAATTTGTACGCTTTTTTACCGTTCCATCCCTTTGAAAGCGCCACAGTAAAATCTCGACAAATAAAACTGCACCATCCCGAAAACGGACTTCCTGTCAATAAAATGGTGAAAGTACTGAAAAAAAAACGACAGAGTAATGCATATAAAAAAAACTCGTTAACTCTTTTTAAAACGTCAGCTTCCCATCAACTGCGCTGTACATTGCGTTCGTTTTATTTGTAATCATTTCGGAGGGAATGAAATTTTTCCTTCCACAGCACACGCACTTACGCGCAGAAACAAGACATTTCCTTCACCTGGGTGGTCGAAAATGGATGGGATTATGCTTTCGTACATCCGAAAGGTTTTGTTTATCGTAGCCCCCACTTGCTGGTAGTATTTTTAATGTGCGTGTACTTTAAAGACTGGTCTTAAATTTTGAGCAGCAGCTTCCCCGGATGGACGGACGGTACGGCACTGGCGACAAGGTGGGATGAAGCTGAGTGTTATTGGTATCGATGATGGGTGCTCTTAATGCCGCTAGTTAATGGAACCGTGATTCCAACTCGCGAACCGCCAATGGTCTCCACACTTTACGGTAACCTCATTAAAAGAGAACCAGCTCCAGGAGAAGGTAATAGGATTCTCTGAACCTGAAGTGCGTTTCGATTAAAACTCCAATGAAACTGTGGCTGAATTCTCGCAATGCTAGTTCATTTATTTAGGTCAATTAACACTGTGAAATTAAAGGAAAACGTGAGTATCTAATCGTTCTTATTGAACCACAATGAATAAACTATTAGCAATTGCATACTTTTAGGCGTATTTGATGCTTATCGCATACCGAATTTAATTGACCTGTTAGAGACTATTGTTTTTACATAATGTTAAGTATTATTCTATCAGGATTAAGTGCTCAAGAACTGACAGAACTTATATAGATTTTTTAACAAATTTTGTTCTTTACAGTTGTCTTGCTAAACGCCTCTTTTATGTCTAAGTTCATCTTTAAGTATATTGGTTTTAGAATTACTTCAATGAACAGAAACATTATTCCACCTTCCAATGCTTCCACATGGGATCTAAAAGGAACTTCAACCACTTGAACATTCCGAATGGTACGCACCGAACACCAGCGAACAGAGCGTTACGTGAATGTTACCGTAAACGAACTGCCGGAAGATTTTATTGCATCTTCCACGACCGCACATCTGGTTGCGATCCCGCCTGCCCCCCGTGGTAAACGATTTCCTATATTCGTTATCAGTTAATTAAACGAATGGTCCGGGTAAATGGACTCCGGACTGCAAGACGATGCAGACTATCTCGCGTCGTTATTACGCAAGCCCGTTTCCCGTGCACCGCTGGACGATATTATACAGCGATATTCCATCGACCGGCAATGGGATTTTATGTGCCATGCCGGTTAAGTGCAACCCCCTTGCACGGAAAGTCGTTAAAATACGTTCCACTCCTGGACGATTGCGATATCTGCACCCACAGTGCCGGGCGTGAGTCTCCTGGATGGGGATCGTCTTCAAAAAAAACGCCACCGAGCCCACCAATCGGGAACGTAGAACATTTGGAATAATTGCTTGCGAACTGATTCAACCGGAACCGAATGTTTCGGGACCACAGCGGTGCCTTCCGGCTGTCACATTTACATCACCCGGGGACAGACGATTCCCGGGCACGGAATCGACGCGTGAAATCTTCATTCTCACTTTAATTCCACCATTAATTCCCAACCATCCATCGGACGCAAATCTAGCGAGCAGAACAAACGTTCCTTGGTAGCTTTGTTTAAATGTGTACTCCTTATTGGCGAATGAGGTTTAAAGGACATTACGAACTCGCTTCACTATTCTCGGCGTTTGACGGACTTCAAACTGCAGGAATGGGACTAGTTCTGGAAAAGTTACATGTCGTTTAACTAATGACCCCAAGAGCTCCTCCGAAAAAAATAATAAAACCAGGCAACATTAGTTGGTGAGGTTTGTTTAGTGTGGGTCCATTACAATTCCACAAACTACCCATCCTCCCCCCAAACTGACAAAGGTTACCGAAAATTACTTTCTAAAAGAAGTTTGCTTTTTATGTCACAGTTGCACAGCGAAACAGGAAACGGTTTTGTGTGCAATCAATTTAGAAGACTTCTATAACGACTTACTTTATGGCATTTACTTTCTCTCCCAGCCATCCCCACTGTTCTAACGGTGGCATTTGATTTTCTCCCCGTGGTTGGTTTTTCTTTCATTCTTTGTCACCTCGGCCACCCGTGTTTTCCGTCGTCTCCGTTCCTTTCTGTCGGAGGAACGTATAATGAATATGTACGCAAATTTCCAAACTGCACGAAGTTCGGATTCAACGTGAACAGCGAACGGCGATGTCATTGCAGTGGCCTCTGGAGAAAGGCAGAGGGGAGGATGGAGGATGTTGGTTGTATGGAGCAAGATGAAGAGGGCGAAGGGAATTGCTATTTTTGGCAGGAAGCTGACACGAACCCCCGTAGCAAAGCTGATGTAAAATCGAAAACTTCCTTCAATAAAGGGAAGGTTAAACAGTACCAAGGTCGGAAAGTGAAAGTCCTACCAAATGGGTAGGAGGGATGCCAAGGGTTTTACAGTATTTTTCGTTTTTTCTCCTCCCGCTCGGTACCAGCTGGCAGGACGCGAGCTAATGGTTTTTCTTTGCCAACGAAGAAAGGGCACACCCCGATGAAGCAATCGCGTGCTCCATAACGATATTTAAATATTTGCGTACCATTTATGATATTCGTTTTATTTTGCCAGTTTCCATTCTAAACTCACGCTCCTCTTGCGGGCATCGGTGGGGAAAATGAAGTCTTTGCAAGGGCTCTGTATGGGTTGTGTTTTTCCTGTACTTTTCTTTCGCTTGATGTCATAAAAATAAAAGTCGTCAGATAGATGGTAAAATATGATGCAGGAGACCGGCATGTGGGCTTCAACTCAATTCCGTTTCGGCAATTGGTGCTTCAGGTCGCCTATGGCAAACGGGAGGCAATATTAAAATCACCACCCTCTTTTGAAGCACAAAGTTCGCAAGCTGTCATGCAAATGGATGCCAAAATGGTACACCGCGTGCGTTATCGAGTAATCAGCAGTATGTAATGCAATGTGCTATATAATGCTAAGTTTATGACACCTGTTCGTGCTGAAAAGTGTATTAGTTGTTTAAAATTACAAAATCAATAACTTCTCCCCAGCTATTGAACACAAAAAGCCCACAACGACGAGAACAAACTTACAAAAGTCATAAATAATATACTAATTTTCATTGTGATGTAATTTGTTACGTTTATGCTAAATGGCGATTCATGTGAAAAGTAAAAAAAAAACGAATGGAAAAACCAGCTAAGAATGCAACCTACAAAAGAAGCATTAATTATGCATAACCATCACATGGTTTGCTTACGGCAAATACTAAGTAACACTACCCAACGGCAACAAACCCACCGTCGACTCAAACACATCCAATTATGGTAAATCTTTGATGACAAAATCAGCACAAACAGTTCAAACAGTGCAGTTGAAAATTATACCCATTTGCCGGCCCATTTTGCAATGGCGCACCATTTGTACCGAATGTGAGTGTAACCCATCAATTGGAATCAAAGTCTTTACATATCTCTTTATGGATCGGAACCGGCCTGAGTGCTCCACAACCGCAAAGCTACCTTTAATGTTTAATGAAACGGAATCGTACGGCTGCTTCAGCAATAAGCAATAACCATTCACCGGCCGTACATCGGTACCGACCATCGCGGGCCCTATCTCTCATGTTTCGTCCCGACAAATCCAAACCGGAGTCCGGATCCCGTGTACGTCAGCAGAAAAGCGCTATGGCTCTACCGGCCGGACGATCCTTTTGTGTGTGACCTACCGGGCAGTGCTGTCAGTATTCTAATCAATATCACATCGGACATCACCGAAACCATTCATTTCCGAACCATTTGCTCGAAGTTTATTTGATTAATAGGGCTTCGGGTATCGTTTGTAGCGTGCCGGACCAAGAGCTGGATTTTAGAAGCTGGATGCGGGACGAAGGTTGGTTTTATCTGCAACGCTGGACATCACCTACGATTGCAAACTTCACCTGCCTACCCAAGCCAACGGTAAGGCGACGGATTTGCACCAAAACTCTCTCCCCAATGTCTTCTGATTCTGATTTGATAAAGATTCCACTTCCTGGGGACATGCTGGGAGACAACCGGTGAGGCGGTGTCTTTTCACAACTTCAAACTCCGGTGTCGAAGGTTTCTTGTGCATTCATCAGGAATGGCTTTGTCTCCCAGTGCTGACGATGAAAGGCTAGCCCCGGGAGTGGACATTTTCCAATTTCTTTCCTTCATCTTCAGACGATTGTGTCCGTACCGGGAGTGGGCAGCACGCTGAAGATGTGGGCAGAATGAAAACTTCTTCGAATAGGCACAGCGGGGCATTCCCGGTCGAAGCGCCCCCATTTGGAGATGCAAAAAGGTAAAGCTATTTATGTCTAAAGATGTATCCCACAGTGCTAACGGAGCTACCGAGGACAGGCGGGAAGTCCATTAAGGTAGACATGCAGTGAAAATAACAAGATGCATATAAACCTCGGGAAGCTTGGCCGGCTTTTCCGAAGGAAAATTGTTATGTTTGAAATTGTTTCCAACTGCACTGACCCTTCGAGATCTCCTGCGGTGCGGTGAGAGGCACACCAGTTCATCCCACAAACAGGTCTCATTTGAATGATAGGAAAATAATAACGTTTGCAAAACATGTATCGCCTCATCCGAGCGTGAAAGGATATACGTTTGCTGCCCATGTCCGGACCGAACCCCCAGGTTGATTGCTTTGATTTCTGTCCCGTCCTGTTGATTGGATTGGACACTGCGTTCTCTGCTGCTGCATCCGATGTGTTTTGATGGAGAGTTCATTTTTAGTCTACTGAGCACTCGGGCTGAAAATGATACCCCGAATGGATGGATGGATATAGCCGGGACTGGCCATGGTTGGACACTGGGTGGGAGTTGCAGATCGATGAATAAATATAATAAAATGAAATTTGCTTCCCTTGTGCTGATGGGAAACATTTCAACCGCTTTCGAGCATGGCTACAGGAAGCCTTGGGATGTATTCGATATATTTACGTCAGACTGTCACGTACCCGGTGCTTGGTAAATGGCGTACTGGCGTGGATGGGGTACTTCTGCTCCACAAAACAAAGCCAAAAGAATGCAATACAGGAAAGTCGGTTCTATTACTGTAAAAACGTATTTTAAGAAAAATTATCTGGGTCATGCCCAGAATACGAAACAGAATTTCCTCTTAAACTTTGCAATAAAATATTATTATTCCAACAATGTTTTAAGTAAACTGTGTCTTAAACCAACTACAATCGCCATAAAGTGTTGATTAAATGACCAGCTTGTGTGATGATGTTTGCAGAAGGGACGACACCACAATTGAAAGCCATGGTGTACGTGTCATGTAGTTGATTTAGCTCAGAAATAAACAAATATCTCTTCGATACCTAAATAAATACTCTTCCCTTACCCCGAATTAGGGAGGATTATCCCCCCACTTCCCATTCAAATATCATCCATTCTATCAGTAGTGGGCTGCATCCGATGGGTGATTGTTTGTAAGCAAGTGCAAGTGTCCCTTAAGTTACAAGCTTAACCGGATAGTAGGAAGATTTCACTTGCAGCAAATGACCTCACCGTGTGCATGCCTAATGCGGACAAACATGAACAAACTCGAACCGTCTGCTGGCGCTTCGGCGAAAGAAAAACCTTTAAGCGAAGTTATTGGACAGCAAAACACAAATAGAAAACCAAAGCCCTACACTGGAGTCCGGAGTGCTTCTTACATACTAGCAGGCGCCATAGCCAGCAGCACGAGCACATTGTTGACAACGGTGTCTTAAGGACGATCTCTCCTTCGAGCTATCAGGTGGGATCAGAAACCCTCAAGTGGCGGTAACTTGTAATGCTCCCGAAGGCTTCTTCTCCCCTTCTTTTCGCCTAATACCGTTGTTCATTACGTTTGGGTGGGCTTAAAAGATTTGCTCTGCACAACAAAACGCATAAAGTGCAGAATTTATGCAGGCACACCAGCTTGTGCCGGTTGTACATTGTCTTGTGCAGTTGGGAGGGAACACGATTGGCCCATCACTTCTGTCCAGCGCAATCTGCATCGAATGGCTCCCCGGCATGCCATGGTTTGGCTTTGTTCTTTGCTTGATATTGGTGCTGCTTTACATGTAATCCCTTATTATCGATGATATGTACGGGCTCGGTTCGTTCTCTTTGGTGAGCGGAGGTTCTGGCGATGGTAAAATTATGCCACATCTATATTCGGAAATTCTGCCAACAGTTCGTATAGGCAACAACCAGCAGTTGCTACCTAGAAACTTTGAACTGTGTGTTATCATGTACTTCAAAGAGAGATCCCTTCGCTTATTATTTCGCTACGTACTTCATTACGATTGACGATTGTATTTATCTTGTGCGGATTGCTGCACTCGCGAAAGGCAGATAATTCCCCTTAACAAGCGCCCAATCCCTTCCGGTTGAGCATGCGGCAAATAAGGTGTTTCATTTTGGAGGATTATAGGAACGTTACAAAACAACCCACAGCCGTAACGCGTCTGTTGCTCATTATTTCTACGTACTACTATGGTAAATACTACTAACCGAACGACCGAACGCTGCATGGAAAGTGAAATTATTATCCAATTTCAATTCTTTCGTCCCTTCCCATAGATAGCAGATTCCCCGCTGAGCGTATTGGAATGTATTTCGGGTATCGCCCTATGGCTATAAAACTATCAAAACGGAAGCTGGGGTTTGGTTGCTCTGCTAAAATTTCCCATCGAAAGTGGTGTAGCTGCAATACGGGAGCAAACATTTAGCAAAAAAAAAACAAGAGAAGCCTAACAAAACGGCTTTCCGTATCCTATCGCGCAAGCACAACCATAAAGTAAGGAGGTGAGGATACCCGTAACAAGGGATACCGAGGAAGGAGAGCAACACTGCCACCTGTGGGGAAAGAGAAACACCCCACAAAACGGGAAGATGAAATTTTAATTAAATTTTATCAAAAACGTATCTATTCTTTCCGGTTACGCTACCCGCACTGCACCTCGAGCCGATCCGATCCTGGGGGGGGGGGATGCACGAAAGGTTGGCGAAATGTGTGTGGTGTTTGCCGAAAAACAAAGCAAATGGCTTTACTCATCACCACCGTCGTGTTTGGAAAATCGGAAAAGTGAAACACCGTACACGAGTGGCAAATTCAGTAGTGGAAATAGGTTGCCTTTGTTCGGTTGCCATGTTGCCTTGCTTCCTGATTATCTGGATATATGGCCACCGAACCTTTGGCTTCATCGCATTTGTAGATCACCTGTTATACCAAGGCATAAAGGTACATATGAACCAACTTTTTTTTTCCCTAGAAACTATTTATCGTTTAACTTTTATCTGTATTTCTACTCATATTTTAAATTCACTGCATTTTTATAGAGCTGATTGCAGAGCTTCATGCGTTTAAGACGTCTTTTATTTTAATTTAATCATTATCATTTTGTTAGTCCAGGAAAAAACTGAGAATTATAAATTAAGTGTTAAAAGAAAACAACAAACAAACACATTTTGTAACTAACCCTCCTTTAGTTTATATGAAACGCTCGCACAACCAGCACTCCTAGGAAGGAAGCAAACGTTCCACCTGCCCAGAGAAAACAGCAAAACGTGGTATGTAAAATGAATTAAATGAAGTAAGTTCTTTTATTTTCTAAAACCACACAATCACCTCTCGCTCGATTGCCTAGCGAAGAATTGAAGTGGTGAATGTTAGATACCTTTTTTTTTCCCCAAATCCTATTTCATTTCCCATCACGAAGCACATGTCTTTCAATATGCGGAAAGTTGCGTTCCGAACAAAGAAGCCTCACGAATGCGAATTCTCGCTGGTGCTCTTGTAAGCTTCCGGTGCTTTGACGATCAGCAGGCGGTAGAATTAGCATGATGAAGAAAAGAAACTCAACAGTACTCAGGGAAGAATGGTCTCACAATAAAAAAAAAACCAACACACACTCGCTAAACCTTAAAAACACCTTGCGTTCATCCTTTCGCAAAAGACCCAATTTCCGTGCCGTCACGCAAGCGTTCCTGCCGAGGGCTGTGCAAGCTGCCAGTCCGCTTCGGAATGTTCCGCACCCCGCCAGGCAAATGCGAATGACGCAATGCGTGCGTAGGGAAACGAAACGGAAAGCACACGAAATGGGAATAAAAATCGGCCAGCGGTAGCATACAGCCTGCTGCGGGAATCCATTTGCGCGAATCGCGGTATGCATTGAATTCCAACCGAGTGCTCCGCGAGATTCTTCGGTTCGATTATTGCCGGCTTACCGGAACTAACAACACAACTGCCGTATGTAATTTTGACCATATAAACAGCTGACTTGCCACTTCCGGATGCTTCCTACCACGCACATCGGGCCGGCAAGCTGAACAGGGAAACGGGCACTTAAGAATTGGGGGGAAGACAAACCCGCAAAGAAAAAACAGCTCACGGAAACAGATGATGAAAGAAGTGGCGAATAAAACAAGGGCAAAGGCGATGTTCTTGGTGGGAAGGGTAATGAAAATGACCAACTAACTTGATTGTGCCTCGGTCCGGGAACCAAGAACAAACAACGTACTAGGGCAAATGGGTATGGAAAACAAAAAGAATGAAGAAATCGTAAAGAGCAGAAGAAGCGAATAATGGTCAGGCTGGAGGAAAAATACATCAAAGAGTAAAAGAAACAAGAAGAAAACACCTTGTGAAGGTCATATGAATGTTGAAGACACGCAACATGGAATGTAAGTGTTAAGAATGGAAATGAGAAACAATGAGAAAACAAATTTACACAACGTTTTGAAAAGTGTAAAGAAGAAAGAATGGAAAATGTTAAAAAAGTATATAAGGTTAGTATAAAATGAAACTGTTTGTGGAAAAGCAAATAATAAGCAGAAAATAAAAACACCTAACTAAACCTACTGAAGTTATAATGAAAACCAAAACCATAAGAATAAAACAAATAATAAAACAGTACAACTATATTAAACATAGTTAACATTCTATGAAAAAGAATGTTACTGAAGATGGAATAAGTGGACAAAAAACACACTCAAGAATATTTATCTATTGTTCCAAATCAAAATAATTATTGCAAGCATTATATAATATGATAATTACACGCTCACCATCGTCGGTGGCAAAATGAAGGTGTCAGAAACTGGCGAAAGAGAAAGGAAGAAGTTTTGTTTTGCTTCCATCCATTCACACGAACACCTCAACACGGGGTGGAAATGAATTAATGCTCGGCATTATTTCGCTCAAATTGCCGGGGCTGCCGAAGCAGAATGGAAACTAAAACGTACGAAATAAACAACAAAGCGCACAACACAAAATGAAATTATCGGCAGAAATTGGCAAATTGGTACTGTGGAATTGGAAGGAAAAAACAGGAAATGTAGAAATGAAGCCTGAAAAAAGGAAAAATTATTCAAGTACACAAATAAAAAGTTAATATAAGTGTAATACAAATAAAAACTCCAAAAAGACTAAACCACTTTTTGGAATGCAGAGAAAGAAACAAGATTAAGTATTCGGTTTCCTACTCGCACGGAATGAATTAACAAACTGATTAGTGAAATTATACGTTACACCATCTTCTTGCTCAAATATTGATCACTTTCCTTACAGAACGCAGATTGTCCACTCATCCATCCCATACATCTTTCGTTACTTTTCGGTAGTTTGCCCTTGAGAAAGACTTAAGCGATTAGCATAATTGCGAACAGATACGGTAGCATTAGTGCAAGAAGTTGCCCCTCAGCAAGAAGGTGTGCTGAAGCAATAACAGATCAATGTAAACGCTTTCGCAAGAAGAAGTTAGAAAAATTTGGACTCTAAACTGAGTTTTTCATAAGAAAGGGATGTTTTTTACACCACAATGAAATAATCGTTGCGAAATCGCGTTGTTTTATTTCCATTTTGAAAACTTTCGATTGCCCGTGCGTTTATGTGTGGCCTGCGGCACCGATTTTTTTATGTTCTGCCCCGTATTCGAGCCAATCTTTAAGGCAGCATAGAAATAATAGGAGGTTGGCCAAAAAATTGGATGGCCATAAGAATTAAATTATCATCATTACTCGCCACACTCTACACGCGAAACGAAACATGCTTCATTCTAACCACCTCCTCCTCCTCATCATCACAATTCTCGCCCATACGTTTTGCTGGATCATTTCGAATTCAGCAACCGTACGGACCGAACTTGGAGACGAGTTTAAGGTAAAGATTCATGGAAGGAAGCAAAAGACGCAAAACAAAAGGTGGAAAAAATCGCAAACAACTCAACACACAACGTTTCGTATGCTTGATGGCTATGCTGAAGTACGAAGTACGCACCATCAATAAAACAAGCGGCAACATTTTTGATGAGTATGAGCGAATCAAACGTGAAAAGAGTTAAGCACTACAAAATAACGGCAAAAAGAACAACACTAGAACTAGAATGAAAAAAGTGTGCTAGAGAGAGAGAGAGAGAGAGAAGGCTCAAGAATGAAAAGCGAAAACGAAGTAAGAATACATAAAAACCACAACAAACCCACACAGCATACAAGAAGGTAACAATAACAACATCGAAGAACGGAAGAGGAACAACGAAACCAAAGGGGTGTGTTGATGCAGGTGGAATTGGAGGAGGAGGAGGAGAAAAACTGAAACATAAAAAAAGAAACGAAAAAATCCTAAAGTTGACCTTGAAAACCGCGCACCGAAAACATATAAACAAAAAAAAACGGGTAGGTGAGAGTGAACGAAGAAGTGACGAAAAGAGGTCTAAGCGACCATTTGCAGGGGCGAACAGAAGAAAAAAAAAACAGCTGGCGGAAAAGGGAAGAGCAAAAACAGAGAAGCAGAAGAGAGAGTGAGAGAGGAGTGCGGAAAACATTACGACATAGGAAAACCGGTTTTTGGCTCGTTGTTGTTTGCTTGTTTTGTTTTGCTACTCTTGTTCTTGTGTTGTTGTTTTGTTCCTCTTTTCTTTTTGCGGTTTTGGAAGGTTTCTTTTTCCATTGCTGGCAGGTTCTTTCGGGTAGTCGCATTTCTTGTTGCTTTCTTGCTCTTTCGTTCCCTGTAGTTCTGTCTCGCTCTGTTGGGTTGTATAATTTTAACCAACTGTGCGAGGTAAGAAGATGCCGAACGAAATTACCTAAGAATGCGTTGCCCACCACCGCGTTCTTCGTTCCCATGTGCACATCGATGGGGAAGAATGTAAAGAACGCAGGAAGAAAAGGAACCCATCCATCCCCGACC
>KI423233.1:0-19058 GCA_000473375.1 Anopheles culicifacies | reverse complement strand
ATGCCTAATAAACTGTTTTTCTTTCAAATTCGGCGCATGTTTGCGCCTTACGTTAGGCAATTCTGCATACGTGAATTTATGCAATTACAGAATACAATCTAATTCCCTGACACTAATACTACCGCATAAGTATAGATTAGTCTCAGTCAAACCATCGAACAGTATCGAACGCATAGCTTATGATCTAGAGCAACAGTGCACCATTTGGAGAATAAAATATCCAATTTGGTACATCACTGATCATGATTGTATATTAGAACTCTTAAACACGTATATGAATCTATGAAAAGACCTCACAAACTTCATTGCGTATCATTTTCCACTCTTTCGTTATAGCCCGAATGGATGAAAACGAAGGAATACTGGGACAAGGACTTCGAAACCCGCTACGAAAAGCTCCAAAAGGATCCAAAAAGGCCACCACTAAAGGTAAAAAACGGAACAGAAAAAAGAGAGTTCTGTCTCATATGCTAGGTGATAATATATGCATCACCATCGCGCATTCAGCCTCATGACTACCCAATACTAAATGGTTTTTTCCCCGTTTTCTTCCTTTGCACGTACAGATTGTGGTGGTGCCACATTCCCACAACGATCCCGGCTGGCTGAAAACGTTCGTCAACTACTTCCAGTCGGATTCGCGCCAAATTCTCAACCTGGCCGTCACCAAAATGCCCGAGTACAGCAACATGTCGTTCATCTGGAGCGAAATTAGCTTCCTGCAGCTTTGGTGGGATCAGGCACATCCAACCAAACAGCGGGTAGGTGGAAAAGCCTTTCGTTTCTGTGTCATCTGTTTGGCCACACTGCAATATACCTATGCATCGGTTAATCTGCGCTTGGCATCTGTGACCTACTGAATTTGTGGGTCGACTTCACGAAATGAGGCTTTTTTTTCTTTTTCGTCCACATAAAAGATAAGGATAACCCCACACTGCCAGAATCACTCTCTCATCACCATTCGCCTATCTCATGCCTATCGCTTCATGAAACTTAAACTTAAACTTAGCTTTAAGTATCCAATCGAATGGACACAAACTCTGCGTTTGAGGAGCACACGGACGAAAAGCCGTAAACCAAATTCCCGAAAATGAAATGTATTTAATAACACCAACCAAGGCTTATTACGTACCCAGAGCGGTTTGTTCATTTTAGCTCGAAATAATTTTTGGGGGCTTTTCGACGAATTGGAGATTCCATAAAATGTCAGAACAATTACTGGAAGTGAACCGTTATAGCTTCGTCCAATTTATCTCCGTCATTGAAACATTACATTCCACTAATTGAATTGTACTTTTTCGTGTTTTCTCCAATGAATGTTTGCGCGAAAAGTCATTCTTATGAAGTTTATTCAGTAAAGATTCATAAATCCTTCAAAAAATCATGATTTTAAGTATTTATTTTTATTAATTCTTGTACTGCTAGCGTTCAATAGCGCTTTCATGTAATGGATGTGTTAATTAAGATTCATAAAGATTAATAAATCTTAGAGGATTTGTTTAAAAGATTTTTAAAAGAGCGAGACGGTGGCCGAGGAGATAGCGTCGTCAGTCTCTGAACGGGCAGCACCGAGCTTCGAATCCCATTGCGGCTGTCTCCCCGTACGCAGGAATGTCAGTAGCGGATCAAGCTCTTTGGAAGTCCCTGGCGGAATGACTCCTTGGTCCTTGATCAAAAGGTTGGGAGGTCCTCGCTGAACGACGAGGCCCCTGGCGGCTGCCAACTCCGTCCTTAGGTTAATCAGCTACTGAGCAATGACTATCCTGTTGCGTGTACACTCAAGTCACGAAAGCCAGAATTGACAGTCCAAGACCTCTCGAGGTTCTAGAGTCACAGAAGTTGAAGAAGAGTCATTTATTCAGTTTGGAAAGCTCATTAGGGTACATGGAACTGAGGCACATGAACCTAACACTAGAATTTATCCTTATTCCAATTAAAAAAAGATCCTATTTAACCTAAGACCCCATTTTGTAACCTTCCCTATTTCTATTTGTAGATATTAAAGAAATTGGTTCAATCGGGACGGTTGGAAATTACGACCGGAGGTTGGGTTATGACAGACGAAGCCAATGCACATCTGTACGCCATGGTAGATCAACTAATCGAAGGTAAGAGAACATACTCAATGTTTGCGCTTGAATCCTCTACTGACACTCCACTCTCTACCCCCTCTTTTGCAGGACACCAGTGGGTGAAATCGAATCTAAACATAACACCCAAAACGGGCTGGAGTATCGATCCGTTCGGGCATGGTAGTACCGTACCGTACCTGCTGTCGGCATCCGGTTTCAAGGGTACGATCATCCAGCGAATCCACTACGCCTGGAAGCAGTGGTTCGCCCGCCATCGGTACGGTGACTTCCTTTGGACGCCCTACTGGAAGAGCGGGAACGATCGTTCCATGCTAACGCACAACATGCCGTTCGACATCTACTCGATCAAGCATTCCTGTGGACCGCATCCATTCATCTGTCTAAACTTTGACTTCCGCAAAATCCCCGGAGAGTACACGGAGTACTCAATCAAGGCTCAGTTTATCACGCCGGAAAACATCGAAGCCAAAGCGGATCTGCTGATGGAGCAGTATTCCCGCACGGCATCTCTGTTCCCGCACAACGTAGCGCTCATCCCGGTGGGTGATGACTTCCGGTACAACAAGGAGAAGGAAATGGAACAACAGTACACGAACTACAAGAAGCTGATCGATTACATCAACGATCATCGACAGAAGTACAATGCGGAGATCAGCTTCGGCACACCGGTGGACTACTTCAATGCCATCCGGGAAAGGTACGATCGTTTCCCAACACTCAAGGGTGACTTCTTCGTGTATGCCGACATCTTCAACGAGGGACGACCGGCGTACTGGTCCGGGTACTTTACGACTCGTCCGTACTACAAAATCTTAAGCCGCGAGCTCGAACACAATCTGCGCAGTCTGGAGATACTGTTTACGGTAGCGTTCAACCGAGCTCGACAAACGAGCAGCTCGAATGCGTTTAAAATTTACGAAAAGAATTACGAAAAGATGATTCTGGCACGACGTAATCTGGGACTGTTCCAGCACCACGATGCGATCACCGGTACGTCCAAAGCGAACGTGATGCGTGACTACGCACTGCGGTTGTTCGAGAGCATACAGGACACGGTGAAGCTGCAGGAGAAAACGATCGAACTGTTGGTGCAGCGGAAACCACTCGATCAGCAGCACGGTTTCCTGATCGGTGAGCTAGAGCGGGACAACTTCGGCAAGTTACCGCGTAAAACGCCCATCATCGTGACGGAGGCACGCAGCACGGACTTTATCGTGTACAATGCGCTCGCACAGGAGCGGCTCGAGGTGGTCACGATACGCACACTGACACCGCGCGTCAAGGTGCTGGATGCGAGTGGCAAAACGATCGACATCCAGATCAATCCGGTGTGGAACATTACGGAGACGTCGTACACGTCGCGCAAAATTGTTCCCTCAGACAAGGAGTACGAGGTGATGTTTGTCGCACGGTTGGCTCCTCTTTCGCTGACCACATACACGGCCGCGTACGATGAGGATGGTTACCAGGGCAAGATGGCAACGCTGTACTGTACCGAGTGTCAGGATGAGAAGACGAAAGCGTTCGAGGTGCGCAGCAAACAGCCAGGTGATATACAGCTGGAGAATTATAAAATGCGCCTGCTGTTCGACGAACAGAGTGGATTCCTGAAGTCGGTCACGAAGAAGCACATGGGCAAACAGATCCAGTGCGCCATCAAGTTTGCCGCTTACAAGAGCGCTCAGTTCCATTCGGGTGCGTATCTCTTCAAAACTGATCCGGAGCAACGGAACTCGGAGAAGGACGTGTTGGAGCAGTACGGTGATCTTACTATTCTCATTACGTCCGGTCCGCTGGCAAGCGATGTGACTGCCATTTACGGACCATTCCTGGCGCACACGGTACGCATCTACAACTCGAACAGTGTGCTGGACAGTGCGATCTACATTGAGAATGATATCGACTTTGAGGCACCACCGAAGAACCGTGAGACGGAACTGTTTATGCGGTTCGTTACCGACATTGAGAATGGGGCGAGTGAAAATCCGGAGTTCTACTCCGATCTGAATGGATTCCAGTATCAGAAGCGTGTGAAAGTGTCGGCGATCGGAGTGGAAGGTAACTATTTCCCGATTACCTCCGGCGCTTTCATCCAGGACGATCGGATGCGCTTGACGTTGCTGACCACACATGCGCAGGGTGCGGCAAGCTTAGAACCGGGCCAGCTAGAGGTTATGCTCGATCGACGCACACTGTACGATGATTACCGTGGAATGGGCGAAGGTGTCATCGATAGCCGATTGACGAGGCATCGCTTCTGGTTGACGTTGGAAACGATCGATGCACCAGCAGCTGCTGCAGCAGTCCAACCGGACCCGGTCGCATCGAACAGCAATAACAACAACGGGGAACAGAAGACAACCGGTGATCCTTACCAGCTGCCCAGTATCTTTGCAAATGCCCTCGCAAACGGACTTAACTATCCGGCCAACCTGTTCATCGTCGAACGTTACGACGAAAGCAACCAGCTGGAGTTGAACCGAGCGGTACGGCTGCTCCGGGTACAGTTCCCGTGCGATCTGCACGTACTCAATCTGCGCACACTTACCGAAAGCAACTTGCCACTGTTTCCGTCCAGCTCGGCACTGTTGGTGTTGCAACGGCAAGGTTACAGCTGTCGAATAGGAGGTGATGAGATGATCAGTTACTTCTGCGGCAATGGTAGTAGCACCAGCAGTAGCAGTAGTAATGGTGGTTCTGCTGGTAGCAGTACCAGCAATCCATCCAAAACCGCCATCATCGACGGTGGCAATGAGATCGATCATCGGCAGACGGGCGAAGTGCGCGAACTGCAGCTATTCCGACGGTTACGGATCGAAGCGATCCAGGCAACGTCACTGACGGGGTTACATCCGGGCGAACGCATTACCTCGTTCACCGACATCTATCTCGAACCGATGGAACTGAAAACATACAATCTTACGTTCGCAAAGTAGGAAGAAAAAAGGCATCCCGCCGAGAAAAACAAAAACTAATTTCAAGCATTCCACACACCGTACGGGGAACTCCCATGGCACGATCCTCGATTAGAAAGGGAAGGTCATACAAACGGAAAAGCCTCTTCTGAAAAATGTCGTATGTTTTGTATGTATCCGTGTTCAAGTAGTCAAGACAATGTTTTAGGACAAGAGGATCCTCATGATAAGAAGAAAGCGGTGATCATAAAGCTCTCACAACGATGACGACGACACCATCCACGTTTAATGGATGCTCTAGAAGCTCTCTTACAAAATATCCCACACAGTTTCTATCTCATCCCATGCTCCTGTCTCTCAATGTTTCTAATTCCAAGGATTGCAAGGATGTGGCCAAGTGGAGTGGAATTACTGCACGCATCATCAACTACTCCTCCTCTCTCTCTATCTCTCTCTACACATCCACTCCGTTGTTTATCCTTTCAAGAAGAAGAAAAAAGACAATGCCCTACCGAAGAAGATCGGTAAAATCCGGGCAGCTCTCCGATTGGAATTGGGGGGAGGGGAAGGAGTTCTAGTGTAATTTATGTAACGTTTAGGATAGTAACGGAAAAACGAGTACGAGTACGAGTGCGCCAATAGAACGATGGCGAGCACAGGGTTAAACGCATATTGGGGCAACTTAAACCCAAGGTTAGTAGGCAAGTTATTCAAATTGGAAGCAGCAGCAAAGAAAAAACCGTACACTAATTAAATGCACGTGGTAGACGTTAGACACAACCTACACTTAGTGAATCAAAAACATTATCGACTAAACTAAAACAGTGCGACGACGGGGAGGGTGGTAATTAATTTAGTAGGAATTTGTGGGAGGGAAACGAAAGCAAGGTCACCCAGCAGGGATCGCGGGTGAGAGTAAGTGGAGTTGGGGCCAGGACGAATAGGGGAATATAGAAGGGAGTGTCGTAGGTGAATATGATAGAATAGATGAAATGTAAATCGCGTACAGAGGTGTGGAGCAGATCCATAGCATGGAACAAGGCGTACGCACTGCCGACCGATCGATGGCAAAGAGCTCCAGGTGCAGGTTATACGTTTATATGTCCTTATTGTACAACTTTCCGTTTTTTCGTCGCCCACTACTACTTAGAAACCAAACCACTAAGCGTGAAACACGGGATTGCATCCCCCGGTTGTCTCTCTAATTCGTTTTCCTCATTCCAGTATAAGAAAAGCAGTGTGTAGGGTGTGACTAGTTCGAATCGGGTTTATCATTTTAATTGAGTGCGCATTTTCCTTCCCTTGCTGCTTCAAAACAACCGAACACTAATCATTCAAAACTGGTACAAATTTGTTGTTTTAGTATTATTGGCAATGCAATGCTCCTCCGTAACGGTCAACATTTGAATTCAAATCCATCCTCTTCTTTTTGTGCAATAGGAAAACTGTTGCTTTATTTTCTAATTTTAAGTAAGTCAATTGCTATTAGTTAGTCTGGGGAAGCTTTGTTGTCCCCTGGTTTTTCTTGGTCGACCTTTGCGCGCGCACCACTTCCCTATCATTATTAACACGTCCACAATTTGTTGAACTGGATGAAAACAAATTAAGAAAACAAAAACGAACACTATAGCGCAATTGTTGTTACTCTCTTTACTAAAACATTAATGATTTCCACCTCCATCCGTGAGGATAGTAATGGTAAAACGGTAGGCTTTATGAAATGGCGGATATTGTAAATTAAGTGAAGGAAAATGAACGCGCGCGTACAGTGCGCTTGATAATTGCGGAATGGTGCAGCTGGAAGAGTATGTCCGGCGGGTAGTTTGTAAATGCTCTGGGTGTGACATACAAAAGTCCCCGAAAGATTGGGCGGTGGCGTGATCGTAACTTTCGACAGCGCAAAAACAAAACCTCAAACCCACATACTACCATGGTAGATATTACACGCTACACACAGACACACCACCCAGTTCATGGGATGGGGTTTGTGTGAACCAGGGAAACAGGGATCGCACGTTTCGTTTTCGACTCACCCGCAAAGGTGATCGTCGGTTTTATTCTAACTGTTCTCTCCTTCGCCTCCTGATGCCACCGGCAGTGGCCGGTCGTTTGCCGTGGGTAAGCTAACAAACCAAATTAAGCGAGAAACGATTGTGAATACCAATAATAAAGTTAATGAAAGGGATAAGAGAATGGAAAACATTAAATGATATTTTAACAAACTCTGATGTTTAAGCGTTTATTACACTTGCAAAGAACGAGCTTAGGTAAAGAAGATTATTACCTTTCTACATCATTTGAACAGAATGTCCTTCTCGCTTTCCTTTCGTTGAAGTCTCTGGCGATTGGACAAGAAAACGGTCATTTTTGTTTGATTTCTAATTGCAAGAAATTAACATTAATAATAATGTTATACGCGTGCTACTTAATTACTAATATTTGTTAACTATTTTCCAATTTGTGCAAACAACAAAATCAAACGCGTACATTTATCGCGCAGTATATAACCGCCTTCATTCAAATCCACACTTGACAGCTGGCAAACCAACTGTCAAACCAACTGTTGATGGGCAAAAACGCTACTTGGGAAACGACCGACGTCAATTGACAACAATTCCATTTAATAAATTCGCCACCCGAAAACGTCTGTGATTCTTTTTTCTGTTTCCCGTTGTTGATTAAGGCTTCTATTAGTTTCCGAGCTAATACGATACAATGTTTGCCCGCTGCTCTTCATCGCTCGCCCGTCCATCGGTGCAGGTAAGAAAGGGCCTAAATGGACCCGGGTCGAAGGTGGTTTTTGCATAACATTGCGCGATCAGCTCGTTCCGCATTGCTTGTCTTTGATGATAACGCGAGATAACGCGAGCGGCTGTTTTGTCCGGAAGAATGCGAACCACCGCTGGAACCGCTCCACCTTTGTGCTCAATTGAAATTAATTATATAATTCTCACACGCGCTTAACAAACATCGAATTCTTCGCACACTTTCGGCAGGGTTTTCGACGCTTCCAGAGCACGCTGGTCGTGGCCGAACACAACAATGAGACGCTGAATCCAATCACGGCCAATGCGGTGACTGCAGCGAAGAAGCTGGGCGGTGACGTGACTGTGCTCGTTGCCGGTACAAAGGTTGGTCCCGTTTCGGAGGCGGCCGCCAAGCTGGATGGTGTTAAGAAGGTGTTGGTCGCTGAGGGAGATGCGTACAAGGGTTTGCTGGCGGAATCACTGACACCACTCGTGTTGGCCATGCAAGAGCAGATGAAATTCACACACATCGTAGCTGGTGCGACGGCATTCGGTAAAGCCGTCCTTCCCCGAATCGCTGCCAAGCTGGATGTATCACCCGTTTCCGATATCATTGGCGTACAGTCGGCCGATACGTTCGTGCGCACGATCTACGCCGGCAATGCTATCCAGACGGTGAAATCGAAGGATCCAGTTAAGGTCATTACGGTGCGTGGTACAAACTTTGAACCAACGGGTGCGGCCGGTAGTGCGGCTGCGATCGAGCAAGCTCCGACCGGAGACTTTGCAAGCAAAACGACCGAATTCGTCAGCCAGGAACTGACCAAATCCGACCGTCCTTCGCTCACTGCGGCGAAGATCATCGTGTCCGGTGGACGTGGTATGAAGTCTGGCGACAACTTCAAGATGCTGTACGATCTGGCGGACAAGTGGGGCGCAGCCGTGGGAGCTTCCCGTGCTGCCGTCGATGCTGGGTATGTGCCGAACGATTTGCAGATCGGCCAGACGGGTAAAATTGTGGCACCCGAGCTATACGTTGCTATCGGCATTTCCGGAGCCATCCAGCACCTGGCTGGTATGAAGGACTCGAAAACGATCGTTGCCATCAACAAGGATCCGGAGGCACCGATCTTCCAGGTGGCCGACTACGGCCTGGTAGCCGACCTGTTCAAGGTGGTACCGGAGATTAATGAGAAGTGCTAACGAAGCACCGAAATGCGTTGAACCGAACACGCCCTGTTGCCCACACGACCCCGAAATCAATCCTCCGCGTGGTGTTCGGAGCACGTGCTCGGATTCGCACAAGCGACTCGAACTTGTCGAAAGATTTTTTAAAGTGTGTTGTATTAGTTATAGGCGCAAAAATTTAGCTACAGTATATAACATATATCGGGAGTTCATAAACGAAAAACACTATCGGTTCTGTTGGTCCTCAGACTCTGTTGCTGCTGCTCACACACGTACAGTGTAGCGATCTGGGCTTTCTATTTCTTCGGTGCAATAATTCCTTCCAGCTGGGCCTGCAAAAAAATGTGTCACGACCAGGACGAATAATTGTCAATAAATAGATCCGTTTTCACAAAACACAACGTTGGGGCCTTGTGTTCCTAAAGCAACGGTGAAGTTAGCGGTACCAAAAAGACAAAGACTTACCTTAAGCTGTGCATTGGTTTTCTTCAGGAATGCGATCTCCTCAGAGTGTTTCTTCTCTTCTGAAGCACGCAGTTCCGCATTCCTTCGTTCGGCTTGGTCCGCCTTAATCTTCATATCGCTTATCGAGTTTAGCAGCAGTTCCTTCTCGTGTTCGACTTGCTGGATTTGCTCCTGCAGCTTCTCTTTGCCTTCCTGTGCCTGCAGTGCCTTGCGAATGCCAAATGATACGGAACTGCAGTACAGTGTTTCATACGCTTCCAGTGACATCGCAATTTCGTCCCGTACTCGCAACAGCAACAGACCCCGCTCGGTGCAGTTGATTGTAACCTGCCGGATCAGCTCATCGAAGCACTGTGTGTACAGTTCCCTCCGTACAGGACATATGCCCGTTTCGCGTGCTTGCGTTTGCTGCAGGCGCGTGTCCAACATTTCCTGCAGATTGATCACATCCTGACGAGTGGCGGGCGTACTGGAAACGGTTTGCGTCCACAGTTGACCATCTTCTTCCCACGTTTTTGGTGGAAGGATGCAATTAAGTATTTCTTCCGTTTCACGCGGACTGTCGACTACCACGGCACCACCCGACCCGGGACGGCCTGTTTGCTCTTTCGGTGGTGCCGAATCACTCGCTGGGTCCCGTTTTTCAACATGCTTCACCACCAGCACCGGATTGTTGTAGCGCACCAGTGTGGTTTGTAGTTCCAGATTCCGGTCGCCCATTGTTGGTGTGCGCGTGCAGTTGGAAGTAGAATGTCCAGTCGATGACCGCGGTCAACAGCCTCGTTCGGTTGCACCTAAAAATTGAGGACACCTTGCAAATCCTGTGTGTCACTGATGGATTGTAAAGAAACCAAACAGTCACGTTCGTCTACCATAGCAACGAACATGCTCGGGAGTCAGGCTTGAAACGGTAGGTTGCTACGATCAACCGAAATCAACAACTTCAACAAGTTGTACAGGCTTCGAGACGTTTGTGGAAGAAGTTGTCGATACTGGAGGATTTGAAACAGAAAATCCGGGGTCAATAATTTGAGAAAACTGTAGACAATAACTTGAGGGAGTTTCACTCCAAAAGCCTCATAAAAAACCCGCACCAAACGGTCACAACATCCAGCAGGGGCACTAATCCTGTTGATCGACATTTTGTACGTCGATTTTTTTCGAACATCGATTAAAAATTCCCGCGCTAGACATTTTTAAAACGAACTGTCAAAACGGAACATAAACAATAACAAACTGTTGCGCGGTTTGCCGGTCGACTCGCAACGCACCGGATACAATTTTGCAAAAATGGACGAAGACGATGAACTGCTGGCGGCACTGGAGATACCACCTGCACCGAAACTATCCGCAGTAAGTGAAAAGCAAGCATCGTCTAGCGCACCGACTCCATCCACCAGTGGTGCAACCGGAACTGCCGAAACGCCGGTCGTTGTGGCCAAGGTAAACAAAAGCCACTGCATTCTAGTTAATCCGAAACAGCGTGGCAATCCATTGCTCAAAGCAATCCAAAACATTCCCTGGGAGTACGATGATATCGTGCCGGATTATGTGGTCGGTGCAAGTGCATGCGTGTTGTTCCTTTCGTTGCGCTATCACAACCTGAACCCAGACTACATTCACGCGCGCCTGAAGCAGCTGGGGAAAATGTACGAGCTCCGGGTTTTGTTGGTGCAGATCGACATTTCCGAACCGCAGAATGCGTTGAAACATCTGACCCGCATCTGTCTGCTGGCCGATCTGACGCTTATGCTCGCATGGAACGCAGATGAAGCTGGACGGATCGTGGAAAAGTACAAGCTGTTTGAAAACCGCCCACCGGACTGGATTATGGAGCGGGCGGAGAAGTATCCACATGAGAAGCTGGTGCGAGCGCTTACCACCATCAAACCGGTCAATCAGACGGACGCGATGATACTGTTGCAGAACTATGGTACGCTCGGCAAGCTGATCAATACGACCGAAGAGAAGCTAAGCATGTGTTCGGGTTTGGGACCAAGGAAGGTGAAAAAATTGCACAAAACGTTTAGCGAAAACTTTCGTAAACAATAGTCCCTCTGTTAATGCTGCAGTAACATAAATGAATTATAAATTTTAAGTAAATTATGAAATACAATAAGCAAGAGATAAATCAGAGTTAGTAATCAGAAAAGAAATAAAAGTTCACAAAAAAAAAATCACAAAAGAGCTTTGTACTTTGATCATGCTTTACTATTTTAAAGAAAAAAAAAGTACATTTAGGGACAATTGTTCTCTTCCTTTCACTTTTCTTAAAATTAATCGTCTTTCTCCTTTTCTTCGGTCATTGGTTCGTCGGTAGGCGTATCTTCCTTTTCCACTTCCTTCTCTGCTTCCTTCTCGCTCGTCGTCTCTTCTGTCGATGCAGTTTCCGGTTCCTCTACAGCGGTCCGTTTTTTGCCACGGCGTACCGGCACCACCAGCTGGGCCGTTTCCATCGGTTCAACCAGATCGCCAATCTCGTTACGAATGGGAGTCGGAGTAAAGTCTTTCTTTGCCACCGCTTCCGCCAAACGTTGCTTTTCCGCTTCCTCCGCTTCCGCATCTGCCTGCTTGATTTGTTCTTCCATCTTTTCCTGCTGATGTTCCTGCCGTTGCTTCTCGAAGAGGGTCTTCATTTTTTCCTAAAATAAAAAAACACATTAAAACGTAACCCCACTTTCACAAATGTTCCTCTTCCGAGCAATAGATATCGTACCATTTCTTCGCGGATTACGTTCACCTGCTGCATGTACAGCTGGTACACGTACTGTGCCATCTCCGTCATATCTTTTATCGTCCTTATCGACGTTTCAGATACATTACTGCCACTACCAAGCCCACGATCTCCGGGATATTTCTCCGCCGGATTTAACTGCAACTCGAGCGGTCGGTTCATGAGCAAATGGAACGCGGGTCTCAATTCGACACAGTTCTTAAACAGTGCCACACGACCGAAAATGTACAGCCCAAGCCGAGCACGACTCATCGCCACCACAAGACGACGCACGTCCCGAATGTGACCGATAGTCTTCGTACGCACCAGCGACAGTAGGATGTAGTCGTTCTGCTGACCCTGATACTTGTCAACGGTGGTCACTTTGTGCGGTTTGCCAAACATCGGATTAGCGGCACACCGTGACTCAATCACGTCCCGAATCAGATGCTTCTGACCGTTGTACGTGGTGAGGATGGAAATTTTCTCCGCCGGATAACCCAACAGCCGCATGTACATAAACACAGCCACCACGTACTCTGCTTCGGCTAAATTCTGATAAAAGTACGGGTTCGGTTCCGATTCACCCACACCGTTAAAGTCCTCCACATTGATCAGTTGATACTCGAACGCGAACCCGGCATTAGCACGACAATACTCGGGCCATTTGTGCACGTGCTCCAGATCGCCCAGACGACTGTAGCGCCACTTGTACAGCTCGCAAATGCTCGAACGTGCACGACCCTGTCCATCGAGATCGATCGTAGGTACGCCGAGTCGCACTAGACGTGTGAAAAGCGACTGTTCCATGTTGGAGTACTTCTGGAATGCCATGTTCTTGATGACGGGCGGTAGCTGATGATGGTCACCAATCATGATCCAACGCTTCAGCCGATTGTACCCATCCATGGGGTTCTGCAGCAGAAGCGGAATGAACGTTTCAATCTCCAATATCTGAGCCGCTTCCTCCATCAGGATGTTATCGTACTTGAAGCCCATAGTGACCAGCTCCTTTCGCTTGAGTGCCGCATGCGTACATGTCATTGCGATGATCTTTGCCTCCTTCACCAGCAAGTACTTCGAACGATCCAACCCACTGCGCAATAGCTCGAATGCCCGGAACTCCTCCAGCTCCGCAAACATGTGCGAGATGTACCGGAAGCAGCTGCGCGCAATATCCATGTTCTCTTCGTACGTCGCCCCACCGAACAATGGTTGGGGAGCATCCTTGAAGAACCGTACAAACGGGAACTCTTGTTCGAAACGCTCCCGTGCCGGATCGGCGCTAGTGTCCGCGTCACATTCAAACTCCGCCAGGAACTTTTCCCATCTAGCCACCACGTGGTACAGATAGAAGTGACCTGCCGTCTCGCAAGTGTACGCCACATCACCACTAACACCGAGCGACTCCTGCAGCCGTTGCACCTGTCCCAACAAATCGATACGCTTCGACAGCACATAATTCACCCGACCGTACCGACTGTAATCCTTTTCCGTTTCGAGCGACTCCTCACCATGACCCAAACGCAGCAGATGGCGCTCATCAATGTCGAGTGCCATGATCTTCTCGAACAGTTGATTCAATGCTTGATTGGAATGTGTCACAATCAATGTACGCTGCTGCGGGTGGTTGTGGTACAAGTTGGAGATTATCTGTACGGCCACGTCCGTTTTGCCCGTACCGGGTGGACCGACCACCAGCGTTAAACCCGGCTGCATTCCCGCACGAATCGCCTCGATCTGCGTCGGTGTAAAGCGGATCGCATTCTTCTTCGGCTCGTTGTACTTGTAAGGACCGCGACTCGGTATGCGATACGGTTCCACGCGGATACGCTTGGGTAATTCACCCTCTTTCTCTTGCTCCTCTTGCACTTCCGCATCCGAATCGCTTTCCTTCGGTACATCCTCAAAGGTGAGTCGGAATGGTGGCTGAAGAGCCAGGTTTCCTTCTTGCTGGGCCGCTACAATCTCGTACGAAGGGAAACTACCCGCCACATGCTCATAATCGAGGAAGGTGTCATTGAAATCCAGCACCCGGGCCTGATCCGGCATGCGACTGTAGTGAGCCGCTCCAGGATCACCATACCCAAGCAGAATATCGTGCAACCACGGTGGTACAACACACTCCGTGTTCATCAGATGTCGGATCGTTTCCAGCACTGCCTTGAAGTTGTTTTCCTTCGGCTTTCGGCGCATAATGATATTAAAGCCCTCGTACACATCCTCCTTCCCTTCATCGTCCTCGCCTATAGTAGCCTGCAACGTAGCGTCCATATCCAACCGGTACTGGTTCGAATCGAGCCACACACGGAACGTTCGCTGCTCACCCGCCAACTGTGGACGCTGCTCAATACCATCCTCAATGACGCGCCCATTTGCATCGAGCATACCCTCGATCTCGCAACCACGCACATGCACTAACCCAACCTGCGGTACAAAGTGTTCCCGGTAGTCGTACTTCGTACCGATCGGTTGGGTCGGTCGAACCGTCACCAGAAAGCAAACATCGTGCTTGCGCAGATTTTCCCACTCTTCCTGTACCTCCTTGCGTACGTTCAGCGTAACACTGACATCGGCCCGGACACGCGACGGCTTCTTCTCGCCAATGTGCGGCTTGGACACTTCCACCACGGCAAACGATTGAATCGGTAAAGCCATACGGGCCCATCCGCCAAACACCACGTCGCCATCTTCCGATTTCCAGGGTAGCATACGACTGACGGCATCCTCAATATCTTGCCGGATTTCATCTGTGGAGAGGAAGAAAAAACTATTAGATCTAGTCGATAACAGAAAAAAGAGTAAAAAGGATATCACAATGGGGCAACAAAAGAACAGAACCAAAGCTAATTAATGGCATAAGAGCAGAAAATGAAGCAACAGATACGTAGCGACGATTGCGAATGATACGAGAGCAGGAAAGTAAAGAACTACGTGTGAGAACGAACGAAGCCCAAACGATGTCCAATGCTTATCACGTTACAAGTTGCCGAAATCACGCAATAAGCACCCTAAAGCCATCATTATAATAATGTATCGCATCGTCTTCTATATCCCCTCCACTATAATGCTTTATAACGAGCCCCAGAGGTGCTAGATCACAATGGCATATTCTGTCCAAGATGGAACTAATGCTACAATGAAGAGTGACGATTGAGAGAGTTCTTTTCCATTAATTCTTCAACGCGTTTCTGGTCCAACTGAATACTTATCAAGATTTTCTAGAAATTTAAAAAAAAACTTAAGAAGGCAAGGTCGACATTTTAATGCTCTTCGGCTACTCAAACTTGTTGGACTAAAATTCGTATGAATAGAACTTGACAGTGATACTTACACGTCGACTCCAGCCGAAAGAGATTAAAGTTTCGCAACAGATAATCGTGCAGCGTTAGGAACTGCAGGTTGAGCTTCGGCAACGCCAGACATCCTTCGCCCGAGTAGAACTCCGTCGGGACGATATTCTCATTCCAGATGATGTCCTCGGTCGGGTACAGGGGCATCTCGTTCAGTGACTCCAGCTGCGACACCCGCCGCTCGTGCCGTGAGATTAGCAGTTCCCGCAGGAAGGTTTCATCCGCCCGGTGCCACTCGAACGGTGGCTGTAGCTTCTCCGGGACCAGATTCAGATAGCAGGCGATCTCTCGCAGGCTGTCACAATCGAGTGCACCGAAGTGCTTCTCGAGCGATTCCCGTGTATCCACGTTCGCTACGTTGGACAGCGCGAACAGCCGCAGGTTGGGGAACTTGGCGAATGCTGCCTTCTGCAGGGATTTGATTTTGGCGTAGTGCAATTGCGTCATATCGTGGTCGGTTAGGGGATCACCGGTTTTATCGTTTATCTCAAAGCGGGCGTAGAACTTTAGCATGTCCAGCAGCTGTAACGGGTGAAATGGGCAGGGGGTGGATTAGTGTTTATTGCTTTTGGTTCGAAACTTAATACGAAAAATGCACACGCACACACACATTGAGATTACTGCCAGTTTCGTGGAAAGATGCAATATCTGAATGCTCTTTCTATATGCTGCTGAATTTGTTTTTTATGACGTGTATGACAGCTAACTGGGGAATTTTGGTGCGTAAATTAACCTTTCGTCCATCAATTCGTCATTAGGTTTGGTTTTTGAAACAAACTACCAATACAATTAATTCCTTGTTAGCGTGTATGATTAACAATCACTATCAGTAATGACGAATGACAAACGAAAAAAAAGTATGCGCCTAAAAGGACGTCGTCTTATGTTTTGAAAACATTTACACATCATAGATTAATTCTGACGCACAGGAACAAAAACTGTTGCGCCTTTCACTTTGGACAGCAACACGGTACTTAATGTTATAAACGAGACTCTAGGAAACACTCATTTTGAAACGATAAGAAGTTTTTTGATGACCTTACGCACTACAAATTCAAGAAACATTAGTTAATAATAAGAGTAAAACACAACTAACGAATGTCAGTTGCCAGACAGACGACCTATAGCCTAGATTCGGATCATCATCTTGAGGCAGATTAAGGTGTAAATGACGCACCAGTGACTGTTATCAACAATGATTAACAATTCTGAAGAAGAGAGCCATCTGGGAGTAGGGAGACGAAGCTGTGAAGATCATGCTATAATATAACCAACAAAAAAAGACATGATCAGGTGATCGCACCTATGAAAGTACTCCTAAGTAACCAGCATCTAATCCAGTTATCAAGATATAAACAAACGTGCTAATAATCGACCGACCATTTCTTCTTCTTCTTCTTTTATGGTTCTACAACCTCGAAAGGTCTTGGCCTGCCATTTCTGACTTCCGTGACTTGAATGTACTCGTAACAGGATAGTCAGTCCTGCGTACGGGGGAACAGCCCGAATGGTATTCGATCCTCAGTCCTGCCACCGAGCTGCTCCGAACGACTATTTCACTAATGACAAAAATTTAAGGTTTATAAAAGTACAGTTTAAGTGGCAGTGGACCAACCATCCTCTAGGACCCAGATGGAATGGAAGTTGGAATTCCCGGGTGGTTGTTTTTCGTCCTGTTCAAATAAAAATGCGCTTTCTCTACCTAGCGGACATCTAGGTACGATAAGACGGAACTTGGTTTCCCGCAAGTCGTTGGGGATATGCCAGCGTACCTCAGAAATTGTCTGTTTGGCATACATCCCAATTGCCCAATAGGATCGAGTGAGGACGATACAGCCACACAATTGTTCGTCTACATGTAGCATACCAGCGGACATGTCGTGTACGCTGGCCTAGCTCTAGGTGTAGAAAGCACATAAAACAGGCTCTCAACATCAACAATAGTTTGTAAAACGGAACTGAAACCAGGTGTAACTTGCGAGATTTTTCGAGACCCTTGAGAGAGACTTCTGCTGCTGAGTTTACACGAAAACTCCTCTTCTAAATCGTGCTCTATAAATCACAATGCCCAAGATGTTCCCCAATAATCTTTACCTCCGTAAATAACATCCCCAAAAAGGGCACTTCAAACATTTATCTCAAATGCATCCATCCTTCAAGTTTTCCGTTTATGTGTAGCGCTTTGAAAAATTAGAACCACAGACCTTCCTCATCGAATTGTTGCATTAGAACGAGCTACGACTGTTTAAGCTATTTTAAGTGTTTTTTTCCCGCCTTTCCCGGGCGAGCTCTAAATTTTATGTCTCTCAAGCCGATACGCCAATAAATATTGATTACAAGCGCATCGAGTTTCATCATTCCGGTCGTACGCGTCTGTCAAATGCTCCAAACTTCCAACTGCCTCATTTACGAATTCCATCCAATTCCTGCTCGAGCACCCGATTAATCGTCTACCACACGAACAGACAATTCTAATGCCATTTTACATTCGCTCTTCTAAAGTCGGCCTAAAGTGTTCGATAAACACCAACCACTTCATCTTCACCGTCGAATAAGAGATGTTCCACCATCAAATCCACATTGTTTTCCATAGCCGTGCTGCCGTCAGTAAGATGATGGCCACTCGTAAAAATAACAAAACACAAATCAACGGTGTCGAGCGAACGCAAGATCGGGCGAAAGTGGATTAAAGTTTTAATTCATGCAAAACAGATGAATGTTCTTAAACCTCCGGGCAGAGCAGAATGTGGCTACCGAGTTTGGAGCTTAGCCGAGTGATGGCTGATGTCACGTAAAACGTGAACATTTTCCAAATGCTTATTTGCACTCCTGGACATCCCGTTTCTCCATTTCGGTTCCATTTCCTATGATGCCTTTCTGTGCGCTCTACAACAAGTAGTACGCCAACCCACCTACCTCCACCCCATCATCATATCCTGCCTGGCCAGGCCATAGGGATTGGGGCGGAGGGATAGATTCAACGCCCGCACTCTGCAAACAACAATATAAAATCCCGGAAATCGCAGGAAAATTCACTTCCGTTTGAGGTTTCTCCAGCGTTGGTTTCAGGCTCGAGGCACCAAAAGAACCGACCCAGCAGTCACTATCCTGCGAAACTCTCAACAGTCACACAGCACCAAGTTAAACCTTCCGCCGTCAGGCGCATTATTGTTTGTGACAAAAGAAAGAAAGAAAGCAAAAGGGCAGCCAACAAGAATGAGAGTAAAGTTTTAACGTTTCATCCTCTTGCTGGGACGCTGGCAAGTTCTGGCTTATGGTTGCATGTTTAAATCCGCATGCCTTTTGTAAAGAACCCGCAGTTCTTACAGTATGCATGCATAGTTGATATCCAAAATTTGTGTTGCATTAATGCAACTCTTTGTTCAGAGTAATAGCAATAAATTGTTGTATTAAAGAAGACGAAAAGGTACATTAAAACATTCAAATTATGCTCGGAAGAATAGAGCAGGATGCGGTACAGAATGAAGAACCATTCTGCAGCATAAATAAGGTCCGGCCCATGAGATTACACTAGCGAATAAATCAACAGATAGTCATCAATCACCAGCACTGACAGAAGAAAG
>KI423232.1:14734-30237 GCA_000473375.1 Anopheles culicifacies | reverse complement strand
TATTTAAAAAAATTGGAAATTCAACACTGCCACCGTAACTGGAGGTGTATCGCTTAACAGAACAGTAAAAAAAACTTTGCAAAAAACCAGAGCACTTAAACCTTTTCGGCTGAACCTGAGCGAGTGAGAGAGAGAGAGAGCGAAAAAAAAGCAAATCCAGTGCGCTGGAAACGAAACACACCGCAACGACAAACGTGCCTTCGAAGATGTTACGAAGCCTCGCAATGTTTCGCGTGCCGGCCCCTTACCGTGGCATGTTTGCTTGCTTGGTTGTGCTTTCACACTTTACCCCCAACCCCTGCCCTGCCCACCGTTCGTGATGCGTTCCGGTCGGTGTATGAGGGTTGTGACAAATTTGGACTTCCCAAGCACGACTGCAAACGATCCGTGCCTTTGGTGCAGTTTTTTCGCGGACGCGGAGCCGCGAATGGCGATCGGCATGTGGCAGCTTTTGGAGGGAGCGATTACGTAACACGTTAGCTGCGGGAATGTACAATGTGGCCACTTCGATTTGGTGATCGAACCTTCCGAATTTGAGGGTTAGTTAATTTTTACTTCTATTTAAGACAAACTTACATGGGACTTAGAACAGCCCAACTTCTAGGCCATTGGTTCTCCAACAAAGTACTCGACCGGAGCAGGGGTAAGAGCAATGTCAAGAATTTCGCTCGTCCGTTCTAGCAGTCACGTGCTCGCGCATCGGTTAAGTAAGATACCGCGCGAAACCGCCTGCTCGTTGCGGGTTATTTAATGTCGTGGCTTTGTTTTGGTTTTCCGTACACACATACAGTGTGCGTGTGTGTTTCTTGGTGAATTTTGTAGATGACAAACCGCTCGTATCTAGTTCTTTGGGGACTTTTTCTACACCCCTAGCGTTGTGTGTGTGTTGGTAAATTGTTTTGCCTTTTTGGCCATTCATCTACCCGTAGGGGTAGCTCCGTAGGGTGGTCGCCCACATGAATATGAGATTGGGCGCGTGTACCGCTCAGTGATTGTTTAGTTGGGCGGGGAAATGTTTTGTTTAATTCTACCATCAAACTCTTTGCAACGGTGAAGTTATGTGTCCACTAACTTTATGAAGTTCATACCAGAAAAAAAAAAACAGTACGATCGTTACGCGATCATTCGTGCCATATCGCCGGTGTAACTGCTACCACACAACAACAGTGTTCTTGTCCAAACTTCTTCCACTACTCTTCGGTATCGAAATGGGCAAAAGCGCCTTACGCAAAGTCCATGTTTCGCTACCACCCACGTTAGGCACTGCATGGTAGGGAGCGATTAGTGTAGCAGGTTGGTCACAAAGAAACTACCGCGATGTCACGCTCCCGGTAGCAGCGAACCGTCTTTATCAGAAGGTGTACTGAAGTTGTGACAACAACGAAAGCATACTGCACTTGCCAGTGGTCAAGCGTACGCTCCCCACTCTCCAGGTCGGACCGTATCGCAGGTCGGGCACGGTGTGCGGTTAAGTTTTGTTCACTGTATCCGCGCTTCGGGTTGATATTCGCTCGTTGACCGTGGCCATCAATAGGTGGTGCTGGTCCAGGAGTTGGTTTAATTTTTCGGAAGACTCCGCTTTTCCGCTGTGAAGGATCCTAGCTACTAAAGCTGAAGTGAACTAAAACGATCGGATGGATGGAAGATGAAGCAAAGAGACTGATCAATGTGTGCATCGCTACAACTCCCGCGTTAGTGATATTGTCGTCCCCCCTCTGTAAAGGCGTAAAGCAAAGCTATGAATTATCGAATGTAAGTGTGCCAGTTGGGGATCGATCCGTTGCTGCTGTTGGCAGGAGGGGGCGTATGTGTATATTGCCAGTTATCGTCTCGCTTGCGTCAATTTTATGCTGAATATAGCGTACACGAACTGCATGGCTGATGTTTGTGAATTTGCAGACGAAAACAGAAACCTTCAGTAAAGAATCGGTTTTGTGCTTGTGTGACTGTATGTGTGTGTGTGTATGTGTGTGCTTGTATGGCTCATGATCATGGGTGGGCGGTGGTGGGATAAGTTACAGTTGCGTTTCCGTTTGCAGCAGGCTGTTTGGTAAACAAACAGGCCGTAAACGCAAACACAGCTTCCTTGCTTAGGCGCACTGAAGACTAGGGTTTAGTCAGTGGTGGAAATGATCGTTCACGAATTGAACTCCACGGCTCGACACACGATGAAGTTAGTCAGCGACTGCTGCCTTAGGTATTGTGCCTTTAGGTCGTCTGCTAAGACAAGTGATTTATTTTACGGAAGGAATTCTTTCTCAGTGGCTTTTCATGAAGGGAGGCACAAGTGCAGTAGTAAGGAATTTCAAAAACGTGTATGTTTGAATGATGTAACTAAAGAACTGCGTGTGTCACCTGTAGTGAATCACAAAACTATGAATCGGAAGCTCTTAAAGATTGTAGAAAAAAAACCATGAATTCCATTTCCTGGAGGGTCCCGAAAAACAAAAAAAAAATGGCAAAATGTACTTGGAACAAGCCCACAGAAAACAAACAAGTCATATCGTCTGGTAGATCAATATCCGGAAAGGATCGTCGAGACGGAAATAAGGACTGTCAACAAAGATTTGCCATTGCAGTAGCCTTGTCCCCTGGTGCATTACAGTTGTTATCAACCAACCAGTACTTAACCTTGTCCCGTTCGTGTTCTCTTCCATTCCAGCCCTTCGTACGGTCGCTGTTCGTTCCCGAACATGCAGTACTTCAACGGAAGCTCCACCGATCATCTGTGGTCGAGCGGCGTTTCCGGCATGGACAGCGAGTACATGAAAGGTGCCCTGCCTGGCTTCCAGCGGATCATTTCCGGCGCTAACACGACGCGTGCCAATCCCTACAGTGCCGTCTCGACGTCCTATCCGCAACAGGTAGGTGGAATAGCCTTGAGCAGCACTTGAGCTCTCGTAGTATGTTCTTGAATTGATTGGTTTGATTTTCTGGTTTTCGTTTTTTTTTGCAGAATGACACATGGTCACAGCATTACGACACCAGCAGCATTGCGTACAGTGTGGCCACATCCAGCACCACCCCGGCCACGACCAACAGACGGGCGGCAGTAGCGACAACTACCACCGCCCACTTCCCAGCGGCCGCATCCCTTACAGCACGTAAGCATACCAAGATACATCCAAAAGATCCGTCATCAAACCACCTGTGGAGTACGAATATTGGGAGTCTATTACATTGTTATGCTTCTGCCCAACAAATGCCTCCGATGGCTGGACGCGATGTCGAAAGAAGCCTTGGCGTGTGAATGTTTCAAATTGAGATGTTTTAGTTTTTGGTACATGTTTTTTTTTTGGAATGTTCCTTGGTGGTGGTAGGAAAGTGTGTGTGTATTTTTTCGTTTTTGTGCGCTTCCTACGGACATACAAACACAAACACTAAGCAACGTACCGCACACAGGATGCGTTCGGGTTTGGTGTGTCTTCTTTGGACCGTGTGATAAGCCGTAAAACCTGAATTTTACCCAATACTTAATCATCACGTAATATGCGTTACACTCGCATATGGCAACAAACACAGCGGAAGCACAGTGCTGTTTTGTCATTGTTTCTTTTTTCTTTTTGCTTTAGTGTTGTGGTTTATTTACCACATCGTGTTACGCGGAGTGTGGCATTCCTGAACTTTTGTTCACTTGGTTCACCAACACAAGATGGGGGGAGATGGTTTATTCAATTTAAATGTTTAATTTAATTATTTTATATATTTGAATCAAAAACTTATTCCTTCTAATGTAGAATGTTGCGTTGATTGAGATTGAATCCTATCTTTTGATTTACAATATTGCTAAGATAGGTAGAATTGTTCTTCGCGAAGAAGCAGGTATGCAAAAAAAAAGGAGAGCAAATTGTGTAGCGATGAAGCTGAACTTAGTTTGCCCATCCATTACAACTAACGAGAGCTGTACGTGGCTTGACGAACATTAGTTGTGGTATTCTGCACGTACAGCAAATGCTCTTCGAGCGGGCGATAAAAAAAGCTTTCCTGGACAAACTGGTGACATGATCACGGTACGACAGATTTATACAACTACCTACCTCCCACCGTCTCGCGCATTCCTCGCCCCCACCACCACCACCACCTGAGTGCATATCTAGCACGGACTGATGCCTGGGTCCGTAGAAATAGCACATTCTTTCGGTACGTTACACTTAACCAGGACAACGTTCGTAGATGCGGGTCCACCAGAGTGACGAGTGACTTTACGGGCTAGTTGTTCCTGTTAGTAAATGGATATTCGCTACAAGACTCACTGCTGGAAGAATGTTTACACCGAGACGCTTGTAGGTTTCCTCATTTCCTCCAAACGTTGCAGAAGGAAAAGAGAAAACCCAACCTTCCTCACCTTGTTATGCGTACGTTCTTCGCTTACGCTGCTTAGGGTTTCCCCCTTTTTGCCTGGTGCGCATCGCTTATCGCGGATCGAACGAGCGCGGAACGGAGCTTCCGGTCGGAGACGATCGGCAGTCAAGCCGATGGGAAACGGAATTGACCGCGTACGGGAGAAGTTTGTCAACCCGCGTAGACGGAAATGTGTTTCCGTGGAGCATGACGAAGAATTACGAGCATATTACACCTTCTGTCGCTAATTATTCACCGTGACCCCCACACCGAGGTGCGTGTGATATATGTCGCTGACGGTGAGAGCAGAAATGGAACAGCGGATCGTGCGGTGGGTTTCTACTACCCGATCTGGAATGTGGGCATGGTACTCCAAAGGGGGTTTTGGAAATAAGGGCTATATAGACCGGCGAGGGCATCATGGTACGTTCATTAGATGGACCGTTGGCAAATTTACAATGCTTCCTTTGCCAAAGCATATACATGGTAATTTATGCTACGATTGAAACAATTGTTCATTATTGTTGAATAGAATCGGCAAATGAACAAATGGAACGGCCCATTTGTGTAGATGCAGGCAACACACAACACAGCCATGAAACACGAAACAACTCAGATAGTCATAGCATTTAGCGATCACAATGGTGTATCACATGTACGGTAAAACGAACAATCGAAAATGTTAAAGCAAATACTAAACTATTCCGATCCTTTTTATAATCCCTGTTTAACTTCACCCCAGTGGGCCTCGATGCGGACTTGTTTACAGAGGGACGCGAGTGTGTCAACTGTGGCGCCATTCAGACGCCCCTCTGGCGCCGCGACGGAACTGGCCACTACTTGTGTAACGCGTGCGGACTCTATCACAAGATGAACGGCATGAATCGTCCGTTGGTGAAGCAACCGAGACGTTTGGTAAAAGATCCTGTAAACCAGAGCTTCTTAACTACTCTCTTACCCTCTGCTCCCGTATTCCTTTTTTTTTTGTTTTGTTTTTCGTTTGTATTCGCTCATATTTGTGTTCATCTTTACTACACTTTTTCCTTCGTCCGGTGTGACGTGTGATGTTTGTGCTAAAGCTTTCATCATTTTATCAAGTTATTTAATATCTTTTTTTGTTATAACTTTAGTTTGTTTTTATTGATTTAATTGTGTTTTGCTTTTTGTTTTATTTTTATAAAACATTTTAAAATTACAATCAGTTAAACGTTTTTTTATATATCCTTAACGTAACGATTTCTGTGATTATCAACTTTATTAATTTAAACATTTGTATTTGATCATTCTTCCCCGTCCTACGATTCATAAACTTCATTCGAATGAGATAGATTGTGTTAATGTATATTTTTGTGTATGTGTGTGTGTGCATGTGTGTTCGTCCTTGACTTGGGAAGGGGGAAAGAGGGTGAAAGCTTCGCATCATTCCAATGCTCCCCCCGAAATCCATTCCAACATGGAAGGTCATCTCGAACAGAAGGATAATAGTAGATGTTTGTAGTATCTTACCAGATGTACCCCGCCCGGCCAATTTAGAGACGATTGTGTGTACGCATTAGCCCATGCTCAGCTGCTTTTTTATTTCGTTTTTTTAACTTTGCATGTACACTGCTAATGTGCGATAGATGTTAGCCTATTTACCGTTTACCTGCTGATTGTTGGCTGTACTTAAGCATTATTATTGTAAACTCCCATTGCGAAGGAGACAACTAGTTTCGAATGTTGATCGTACTCGAAATTGGTGTGTTTTTGTTACATTATTGGAGTTTGATTGTTTTTTTTTCTATCGTATCGTACTCGCCTTTTCGTTTTTGTTTTGTGAGGAACTAATCAAAGTCTACCATATCCAAAATTGTAATTCCAGTGGCCGCAGAACAGGGCGGGGATCTCTATAAGAACAACTATACCTTCAGTAACTTGACCACTCGCACCACCGAGGAGAAGCAAAGTCGACGGATGGTAGGTTTTTTTCTTCTTCGGACTTTCTTCATTTGGAACGGATTTCATAGAGCCTTTAGCTGGATGTTGTTGTGTTGCTTGGAACCCGGTGCACCCCGACTCCTGTAGCTAGTTTGCTAATGCTTTCTTTCTTTCGCATACATAATATCGTCCCATTCTAACATTTGCAACATTAAATAACTTTTGTCTATTTTGTAACAGTTGTCCGAAACTAATCACCTCAGCGTCCCGTAGTAGATTGCCTACTAATATGCCTTAACAAAGTGTTTTATTTCGTATTTATTGCTCTACGATTCCGGTGTCTAATTCTGTTTTTTATGTGTTTGTTCTTCAGAGCTCTGCAAGGCGGGTAGGACTGCAATGTTCTAACTGCAACACGACCACCACTTCGTTGTGGCGTCGTAATCAGATTGGGGAGCCGGTTTGCAATGCGTGTGGATTGTATTACAAGCTGCACAACGTCAATCGACCACTGGCAATGAAGAAAGATAATATACAGGTAAGGTATTAGCATGAATTGGGACGTTATGTGTTGCATTGTTTTCTTTATGGAGGTTGACGCTAATTAATATGGTTGTATGCATTTAATTACCGTTCCAGTCTCGCAAACGCAAACCGAAGGGAAGCAAAAACAGCGATGGCAGCAAGAGTAACGCAAGTAACGCATCGAGTAACCGTCAAAACAATTCGAGCAGTAGCAGTATATCCGAAACACCGAAAAAGCAAGATGGTAAGATTGCATACATTTAGGGGCTCATCAGGGGTTGGTGCATCTGCTCGAAATAATTTTGCAACTGCGAGCTTTTCATTGAAAGCGAATAGTAACGTTTCATTTATTTTTTTATATTTTCTCTCTACTTTAAGGTATCAAGCTGATGAATATTGGGGAAAACTCCACCTTTGAAAAGATTATTCCGTCATCACCGTCAAGCGAGGGTAGTAACCAATCTCCGACGCATCATAATCACATGTCACCGATTTGCTACACGCAGCAGGTGCCTTCCCCAATCACCAGCACCCCATCAAGCGGTGCGATTGTTAACAACGTGAAATACAACCAGCAAAGCAAGTCGAACAATCCATTTATCCTTGCGTCGCCTTCACCGCTGAACATGTTCGTTGGCAGTCCAACTGGCGGTGTGTCCGGGCAGCACCACCATCATCAATCTTCGGCCGGGCCGCTAAGTCCGGTCGGCTATAGCATGTCGGGTGTCGGTGCTGGGCATGGTAATAATAATAACGGTTCCAAATACCACCAAAGCCCACCACAATCGCCGGAGGACATGCTGTACTATGATATGCTTCCGGCCGATGTGAACGGTAGCGTCGATCAGCATTCTCTGGCCACGATCGTGAAAATGGAACCGTTGGGCGGAAATCACTATGCCGGTTACCAGCAAGCGCTACATCACGATGGAATTGTTGGTGCGCTGGGCCATAATCAGCATGGTGCGGCTGGAGCGCACAGCCGCAGCCCCTCGGTGGCAGACGATGAGAGTGAGCAGGCTCACGGGCAGCAGGACATTATCGAAAGTAAGCACAGCATCAATCGCCCAACCGTGGTGTCGATGTCTAGATAGAAGGGAGATAAATCTCAAACGGTTAATCCGTACGCGCAGGTGAACGAATCTCATACGACTTTGCTTCGTTCTTTCTGTGTTTGCCTTCAGGGAAGCTTCTCATACCAAATGAACTGAATAACACAAAAGACTCGACGAATGTTAATGCTAAGGAATTAATTTTACCTACGATAGTTCACAATGCACTGCACTTTGGGATAAGTGCAGCATGAAGTAGATTAATAGGAAAAGTGTAGCACAAAACCGGCAAGGAAGTGGGGGAGAATTAACTAAACCTTTTTGGATACCTTTATGTGTACTTTGGAAAATTGCGCAAGCAAACGATGGGCATAGTTAATAATTACCGACAACTCTGGTAAACTGTTTACCAACGTATAGCATCGAATCAGCTACTAACCACATTAGAACTGACATCGATCTGATCTAGCGTAAGGCCATGCTGCTGGATCGAGCAGGCAAAAACAATACCGATAGCTGTAAATAATGTTCACAAACTCGTGACGACGTTTGCCGAACAAAATGTACATAGCAGTTCAGCTCTCTGGATACTTCGTAATCGTTCCAAAATTCGTTAGAAATATAGTGCAAGCTAGCCTTAAGTCAAAATTGAGATCTGAAATTATTAGCGTGTTGAGGCTCGTGTGCAAACACCCTTCAACTTTGTATCATATGATATTGTTTGGTTTTCTTTTTCCTGAAGATTAGCCTAAGATGTACGTTATGTTTGATGGAAAAACAAAAATATGACTCGTAATAGCTCTAAAAGTTGTTTAAAATATGCAAACTATTAAATAAATATAAACTTATACACAACATGGTACAGTTGGTGGAGTTTCATAAATTGGGAATATGTTAAAAATAGCTTTTATATTTTTAATGCAATTCCTTACTCACGCTACTCATGACTCACAACCACGATCGTCGTAATCATCGTTATCAAACGGAATGGAACCGCGCACATGTGTGTATTGGTATCGTACGTTTCAGTTACATTTTTTTTCTCTTCTACCCTTGTCGTGGTAACACTAGCGAATATTTCAGTTTCTGATATGGGGCGTGATATAGATAACGCTTATATACTGTTACAGCCATATTTACAGGCACGGGTGTGTGTGATTGTGGTGCAATCACGCAGCACCACCGCTAACAGAAATATTTTTATTGAACCCAAGAAATTGAGCGAGCCATGGTTTTGGAACGATTTTCAAGCCGATTGAAGTGCTTAAAAAACAGCACATTTGTACGCTTTCCGGTGGGACAACACTTTTGGTGCATTTGCCATAAATCACACGCTAACTTGCGCCTCAGGAGGACAATTCCCGAGAAGTTGGTTGGTAGTAAGAACAAGAAAACCACGTTTTCATCACTAAGTACACTTCCATTGTTACCAAGGCACCACCAAGCGTATTACACTGCCACTGGACATTTGCTTTTAGGTCAAACACATTTCAGGATCGGACCCTACGACGGATGACAACACTCCACAAATGACTTGATCTTCCGATTGGGGATTTGTACAGCTTGCAGGAACATTTCAGATGTCGGTGGGACCCTTTAGGGTCTCCTGCCGTAATCGAACTGACACGCGCAGTTAAAAACTGATGTTCAGATACTGCGGAACGCGCCCGATAGAGGCTCACTTTGCCCAGGAAGTAGACAGGGAAAAATTGTAATGAATATCTGCGATAATCATATTATAAGATAATAAGTTTGATAATGTTATTTACTATAGCGCATACCTTGCCGCACACTGCACCCCGCGGACGGTGGTGGGTGGGGTGCTGCGGCAAGGCCGAAACTAACACGCCGTCTTAGGTTTCGTTGGCTGCCGGTTGTCCGCATGCGATTTTATCTGTTTGCACAGGCGACAAAACTGTGGGCCTCGAGTGGGCCGGTTTTCCTTTGCGGGTAGCACCATATCTGCCAGATATGGAACGGTTTCTATCTGGCGGGTTATCTGCTGTACAATCGCACTGATTGTCTATATCTCGGTTTAAGGGTTGAAGAGTGAAAGAACAAACCGTCACACAGATGGAATTGGTTAGAATACACAAACGGGAACGGTCTACGCGGGACCGGCTCCGTGTGCTCCGTTTGCAATCATTCATAGGCGACAAATATAAAACGTCGCACAGAAAGTGAATCAAACATTTATTTTTTTTGCTTCCACGGGTTGATTTGGATGATGGATGCGCCAACGTCACCGGTGAGGAGCGTTTATTGTCGCTTCTAGGTACGGAGGTAGTGCATGTTGACTAACTCCTTTCGGATGGGGAACGGAATGTACCGTGTTCCGAGAATATACGGCCTTCCAGCGGAAAAGGTAAATATTTAAACACAGATTAAGCCTGCCGGCCGAACTCTTAAACTCGTACCCTGAACGTTACAATTTGTTGCTTGCGCAAAAGATGGAAAAAAACAGGCTCGAAAAGGGGACATACTGCAGGGATTACAGCTTGGTCAAAGCTTGAGCTTTCAGGTACAGTTGTTTATGCTGTATTACGACTTGATACAAGTTTTTAGATGTTCAGAAGCATTCTGTTCTTTAAGTACAGCAATCTACCGCAATTGAAATAGGTACGGAACTCTCGGCCGTCTATATTGTGCCGACGTAATTGCTATAAATATCAATGAAGTCAACCATTAATCGATAGTTTTGTGACTCAATGTAGATGATAAGTGCCATTTCGCAAGCCTAAACTTTGGGAAGAACGGAATTTTTGAGAACATTTGCTCGAAAAGTGGAGATATCGTTAGGTAAATTCAGAACAGATTAATAAGTATGTTATTTTCCTTTACTATACAACATTTCGTTAGGATTCGTGTTAAGTATAATCATTCCTTTATACCAGTGCTCTTCAGTATAAATAATTCAAATTGGATCTGGGCGAAGATCTGCAGCTTATATGAGAATACTCAAGAGCAGGAGAACGTCTCAAATTTCAAGAGATGTTCAGTACGCTCGAATGAAAATTATTACATTACGGTACAAATTGGTATGCGCTAAGATCATCTCTTCGTCTTCTTGCTTGGCTTAAAGACCTACTTTAGACATTTCGTTTATATAATAATGGCTTACGAGACTTACATATCACATATTTGTTGCAGTGGCAGATCAAGCTCTTTGGAGGCCTCTGGCGGAATGGTAGTTGAGACTCCTACCATTATGATTACTTGGTCCTTGATCAACGACGAGGTCTCAGGCGACCTCCAACTATTTGCCCATAGATTAATTCGCTATTGTGGGATAGTTAGTCCTCACTATTGGGGAACGGGCCGGATGGAATTTGACCCTCGATCCTACCGTTTTGCAGACGGCCACCGCTTTCGTCACAGCCACTGGATCGACCCATGATCAAGTAGTACATGTAGCGTAGTTTCCAACTGAATGCTTCACACGTTTTGAGTAAATATTGGTCTAATAGATCGAAGATCTTGGCTACTTATGCAACTTATGCAATCGCTTAGTGGTTTAGTGAATTGAAGCCTATTATGTTTAGATATGGACGATATTAGATCCTATCTTCAAGGATTTGCTCCGCACGCAGAACTTGAAAAAATAAGAGAAGTTGATACGAGCAGCGGCGGATTAAGCTCTTTGGAGGTCCTTGGCGGAAAAGTAGTTGAGGCCCCCACCATTATGACTCCTTAATCCTTGATCATAAGGTGGGGAAGGGGATCCCCGCTGACCGAAGAGACTCCCCTAACCGGCTAGGCCTCTGGCGGACGCCAACTTCACCCGTAGGTTAATCCGCCAATGGATTCGAGTGACTAGTGCCATCTGTGAGTCTACTACCGGTAAATAAAGGGATGAAGTTTAATTGCTAAAATTTACCATAATGGTTGGTTCAGATGAATATTGGTGGATCAACCTTTGGTTGACATACGCAGGACTGACTATCTTGTTACGGGTTACTTCCAAGTCACGGAAGCTAGAAATGGCGGGTCAAGGATGCAGAAAGTTGTGGAGTCATAGAAGATGAACCTATTAATGGAGTCCGCGACCGCTCGCCAAGAACTCCGTTCTTCAGGAATTGCTTCAATGTCCCATTTCCTGATCTCGAAGAACTGAATTCACTGATACACGGATTGTAGGTGTAGTTGAGGCCCCAATTCTTACCCTGCTTAGATTCTCTAAAGAGCCTAATTCACCACTGAAGGAAGTTAAGGAACCAAAGTTCCTAGTGAGATCAATATCTATCGTTTCTTCGCTTACCAGCTCCTGCGCTCGTGTGTACTTCCTGCAAACTACTTCCTGTGCATCCTGTCTGCAGCGCATCGCTTCGCCTAGTGCACTACCGCACGTTTTGTTGGGGACACATTTGAAGTAGACATATAGTTAGTGCTGCCTATCTGGCCACTTTGCCCGCCCAGATATAGGTTGATAAAACTGTTGTCAGAGATAGGGAGTTATCATCCTTTTGCATGTAAGAAGTAATAAGGTTAGTATGATAGGAGATAACTGTCCACCGGCCGCGGAGGAAGCTATCGCTTTCGAATGGTTTTTGCTCATTGCGCTCGAGCAGCCTAGAGCCGCACAGTTTTCTAGGCGCCAAAAACCACCTGTGCCATATTACGGGGCCTTCCGACAGTACCGAACACGGCAGCACTTCCGTTCCGATGACGTCCGGTGAATCCGGTCGTGTGAATCGGGCGAAGTTGCCGTCCCACCATCCGGGTCCAAGATTGCCAGGAACACAGCACTTTCCGTGGCCGTCGGTATGCGAAGCGTAAACGGCGCAAATCAAGGTACAACAAATTGATATGTTAACTTATCGCCGCCACACTTCACTATCTGTACTGAGATATAACTTTTTTTTCGAAAACGGCCCACAGTGAGTGCTAAATTTTATATTATATTATATTATCACAATATTTGAGACATCACTTCGGTGGAAAGCATTGGCCCGGTTCGGTACCGTGCGGGTGGTTCGGTCGGTTGGGCCGTGAGAGGATGTGTAGGACTATTCTAGGCGGTGCTGGTGGTGGTACAATGGGTTGAAGGTAGTGGCTGAACCTGCGCTTGACACGCGGGAACCACGGGTGAGTGTATAATTCTGTGCATAGTGCGCAATCAATCTCGATGATGGAGGTGAGCAAAGTGTTTGTGATGTAATGTTGTAAAAGTTGCGAAAGGAATGTAAGAAGGACAATCAGATTTATCGTCGGTTGTAGTTTGGTGATATGTGGTCTGTGAGCAATCCTACCAAACGTGTGTGTTCTTGTGTTTAACCAGATGAATGGTTCGTGGTGCAGACGTTGTCAAGATGTCGGTTCGCGATAGTGCTGACGTGCTAGTTGAGTTCTGCCATGTGGATCGAAATTTATAGCAGTGTCATATAACTCATTTCTATGAACGCGGTCCCGTTTCTACCGTGCTGCAGTATCACTTAATGGAGACGAAGGGATATTGGGGTGTCTTCTGCTGCTCGGACGCATTAGCAGAAACCGTTTGACAATGGGAAGCACTGTCCCCCGTTACAGGGAAGGCCTCGAAGGTGATTCCCAGCAACCTGTTTGACAGATACCATTTTATCGGATACAGGTTTCACCTCTACGCTGGCCCTTTCCTTAGAAGTTCGATTGATAAGTGGTACGCGGATGCGAAGGGGTTGAAGCAGCCGGCAGAGCCTGTAACCTGTGATCATAAAAGAACTCGTACCTCCATGCGCGTTTTGCCCTCCTATCGCAGTGATCCAATCAACGCGATGAGTGCGATGTTGCACTTCAACCACAAAATGGAGCACTTGTGCCGAGTCACGGCACTACCCCAGTACAGGCCATTTCCAGCTTCGCATAGGGTTCGCGATGGAACACCCGTTGATAAGTACACCGGTCGCGGCCATTGGAAGAGAGAGAGAGCGGGAGCGAGCGAGTACGTCGTACTGGTCGAACCCTCACAAACAGGTACCGGTAATGTCCTCCTTCTTATCACATTCTCCATCGTGCCCCAACGGCACCGCCGCAGGTCATTATCGTGTGTGTGTGTGTGTGTGTGTTTACCCTTCCTAATGAGCATTTGTCGCTTTGGTCGCGACCACCGAAGTACCTTCTGCAATATGTCGAGCCACAGTGCTTCCCCCCCAGGTGTGTGTGTGTATGTTGCAATACGCAGATAAGACTACGGGGCACCTTCCTCTGAAGTAATTGTAGCTTCAAAACACAACTCCACGTTCGGTCGCCTTCACAAACAAGTTGCGCAGTTTCTGCAGGTGAAGAAATCCGCAGGAGAACATTTAATCTTCACCACCTCGGGCGGATCTCCCATGCTGGAACCCTTGGACCGGTGGTTTTGCTTTCCGACCGACTGTGGCAGGGTGTGGTGAGCCTGAACGCGGTTGACTTACACTTGCAAAAGGGATGCACAGGCTAAGATTGATAGAAGGCTACGATCGATCAATAACCATATTGTCAGAGGTGCACAACAATAGGTGTACGCTGTCTACTTTCCTATACAATGAATTCTGACGGATGGAACACATCAGGTGTAGCCTGTTGGGCATATATTTTTAGGACAAAAGGAACGCACTACGTGATAAAACGTGCTACGACCCAGAGACTGCGAACAAAGGCTAAATGTACTGGGCGCGAAGTTCGGAGTAACTCTTAATTGAAGAGGATTAGATGGCGGGATCTCATCCAACTACATTACGCAATGTAATAACGCAGATAGTAAGGATGGTTGGGATTAAAAGTAATATAAATACACTTTCAGTGATGCCCAGTGCCACACATTTTGGGGACGATAACGGCGAAGGTTGATGTGTGGCGATCGCTATCGCTATGCTTACTGGTGCGATATTTAGTGTCCTCCGGCCGCAATGTTTATTGGTGCTGCCGTGCTGACATTGTTTGCGCGGTGGTTTGTTTTTTTCCACCATCCAGAAGTTCCAGCACTAGGAGCACTAGCTGGGTCTAGGACTCTGGCCATCACTCTGCCGACGGTGTAGATAAGATAAGCCAACTTGGGCCTACCGAAAATCGATACCGCCCGTTAGCTGGCCTGTGAAAAAATAAGATGGATTGGTCGGTGGATTAAGAGGAACATCCTCTACCACGAAACGGTGCCACTCGTACAGGTTGCAGCGCCGGCAAAGCGAACTAATCTCTTCACACTACGATTGTTTCGTTTAGCTTATCCGATCGAAATCGCATATCAGATAAGTGCAGCGGCACGATAGGCACGCGGACGGATGCGTGCGGAATATCGCGTGGTGGAATCGGTGCCTTGGATTCGCACACCGCGTGCCCGGCATCGTGCCAGCAGTATGCAAACGATCGTTGTTTCGAAGTGTAATTTATGAGCAAATAACAAATTTGTCCCAGCACGGTTGCCGGACGTAGGTCAAGCGAGAGCGATAGAGCCAAGGGGATGGTCAACATGGTAAACCAACAAAACACCAGGAACAAGATCACGTTTGAGTGATCGGATCGGAAGGGATGTTTGCGATTTTTGGCAGTTTCCTTTTGATCTTTTTGTCTGTTGTTTTTTTTTCTTGCCTTCTTTCTCCATGCTTGGCCGGTGTCGATCGTGAAGATCCTAATGTGTGTTCCCGAGTTGCAGAGAAACTGTTTTTGTTTTCCCCCCTGACCTGGATGTGGCTCGTTTCCTCCGTGGGTTTTCGC